>JAKTXB010000032.1:0-104112 GCA_030582355.1 Yamadazyma spencermartinsiae | reverse complement strand
TATTTCGGTTGCGGCCATATCTAGCAGAAAGCACCGTTTCCCGTCCGATCAACTGTAGTTAAGCTGCTAAGAGCGAGACCGAGTAGTGTAGTGGGAGACCATACGCGAAACTCTCGTGCTGCAATCTCTTTTTTTTTTTGGTATTTCCCCTTATATTCTCCTTTGCATCTTGTTCTATACTATCTCATCCACCTGTCTGTCTTTTTAGCTTTTCAAATTTCCTGTTTTTTTGTGATTTTTTTTTCTACTACTTTATATACTTTAAGTAGGAAACTCTCACTTTTGTTTTTTTCGACAACCATACATTTTATGAACCTGGCACGACCTTCTCATAATAAATGAATCCAAGGCTCTTGCCCTGGTTTTACTACTTAAACTTCACTTAAATCTATACACTTATGTTATACCTTTATAGTATTACCCGGACATTTGTCTGGCTAAATGATTTGTAACTCCTCTAAATACCAGTCAACTCCTGTCGACTACTACCAAGGGGAGATTGTGTTGTTTAACACAAACAAATCGGACAACTGAAGCTTAATCTCAGAAGATCGTAACAACAAGGCTACTCTACTCCTTACAATACTCCGTTGTACATGTAAGTCGTATGCAAAGGATTTATCCCCGCGCATAATGACATTGCTATTCGTCTAAACATGTTTGGAGATGTTGCAAAATATTTCATTTCTTTAGCGGTAAGGTTTTTGGCTGCGAAAAGTCAAGAACAAAAAAATTAGAAGGCTGTGCATACGCAGATCATTTAGAGTTAAAGTGAGACTGTATATAACATGGCCTTCTGCATGCAAGAGGCATTCCTGTATTTAAAAGATAACGGAGATCAGTACCACATCTACCACATCTACCAAAATTACCACATCTACCACATTTCTATTTATTCAAAAATCGATATGAAGAGATCTAGCACATCATTACAATACGGTAATAAGAGGGTGCATTCGTCTAATGAGGCAAATGTTGGTGAAGTTACGACGAATGAAAGGTCAAGTTCAGGTTTAGGTTCAGGTCCTCGTTCACGTACAGGTAAGCAAGTTATAGAGGTTTCTGATGAAGAAAACCCTGTATTTACAAGTTTTGCCTTAGACTCGATTTCGGTTCCAAGATCACCATCCAGTTCAGTTTCGTCATTAAATCTAATCAAGATCGAAGGCTTAACAACGGCAGATCCAAATGGTATTATCGCGGTTAATAGCAAGTGCAATCCTATCATTATAGATTCAAGTTCAAGTTCACCGTCAAGCTTAAATTCAAGTGTTGAAATCATCGAAACTGTTAACGAGGAAAATACTGCAGTGGGAAATTTAGAGTCAACGACACGTTCAAACTTAGTTCCAGGCTCAAGTTTAGGCCCGGACTTATCATTAGATTTGGCCAATCATGGGAATATTTTAATCACAGACGATGACAACCGTGCTAATGTTACGTTGGATTCAATGCATTTGAATTCAGGGTCTGATTCAAGTTCAAGTGCAGGCTCAGAGTCAAGTTCAGTCGTAGAGTCAAGTTCAGACTCAGAAGAGGATCCGGATCTTGTTGAAGATACTAACGTTGAATCTAACGTTAGCTTAGATATTTAAAGATCATTACTTTGAATTTCTAGGAAAGAATCGGATTCCGAGATATACCAGATTATCGTTCGAACATGCAAGACCTTATGTTATCAAGTTTCCTTCTTACATAAACAAAGTAGATTCTATGGAAGAGTTGATTTATAAGGTTTATGGCAGTCCATCTGATCATAAGGATATTGATTATTTTAGTAATAATATGATCTTAAGCACTCATAATGCTGATGTTAAAAACATAAACGATCTATGTGTTTCAATTTATAAAGATTCAACCCAATCCTTTATTGAATCTTTAAATATATTGAAGTATGAAGATACGGTAAAAAATAAAACAAGTACTTCTTTATACAAAGGATGTCCGATAACATTGAACCATAATATAAACTTACAAAAGAGTTTAGCAAATGGTACTAAAGGTATAGTAACGAACTATGATAAGTACGCTATTGATATCCAAATTCTGGATAGTACTCATCATAAAATATACCCTATTAAATTGTCCAACATGATTAGATATTATAACTATGCTGTGAAATTTCCCTTGGACGTATCTTTTGCCACCACAATCCATCAAGCACAAGGTGCGACAATAAGGTAAGTTAGGAATTTACATTAACAGTCAGTCTTTTACTCATGGTCAGATGTACATTGCTTTAAGTAGAGTAACCGATCCAAAAAATATTTATATATTTACTGATTTTAATTTGATTAATAATTATCAGTACCAATTTGAGAATTATGACCCCTGAATAAATATTGATTTTGCACGACTACCTCGCTCAATATCACACTCCTCTCCTGTATTCAACAAGATCTGAAACATACGAGATTTAAAAACTACCACATTTAAAAACCACCACATTTAAAAACCACCACATTTAAAAACCACCACATTTAAAAACCACCACATTTCAAATTTGGTACTTTATTATATCACTACTTGACTAACTGACTCTTTTAAGACAACAATTATGGGAACAGAAAAGACTATTCGTACCATTGAAATAGAAACCAATGATTTTTACTTCAAAGAAACCAAAGAAAACAGAGTAGGATGGAAACCGTTAGCTAGAAATGGTCGTTTTACTGACACCGGTCGGTTCTCTTCTCCTAATTCTGCTATTTCTGTTTCTTCTAAGAATAGTTCAGCAGCTAATACTTCTTCTAATAACGCTTCTACTGCTGATACCTCTCATCTGAATGGTGCAAGAAAATGAAGCAGAAAACAGAAGAATTTGCTGAAGCGGATTAGTAGAAAAATTTCAAACAGAATTAGTTACAAAAATGATTCAAGGGAACTTGGCAACAAGAATTTAAAACTACTTATAATTTTTAAAACTATCACATATTTATCATTTTCTACCTATTCTCTAGCGATTTTCACCATTTCGTTTGAAATTTGAGAATTATCGTCAATTTTAATTTTATAGTGTTTATATTTAAGAGGTGCATTTAGTTTAATATACGTGCAATAGTATAAAAGGCTAATATCCTTACAGTTACTTGGCTAACATTAGTTTGGAAGTTTTCAATGTTTAGTAGGGATGTCATAAAAAATCCAATGCATTGGTCGCTCTTTAACATTAAAGTTTATCAATTAAATTACATACACTCTTATCCTGTATGCAAGAAGATTTAAAAACTACCACATTTAAAAACTACCACATTTAAAAACCACCACATTTAAAAACCACCACATTTAAAAACCACCACATTTAAAAACCACCACATTTAAAAACCACCACATTTAAAAACCACCACATTCAAATTTGGTACTTTATTATATTACTACTCGACTAAAAAATTCATTCAAGGCATCAATCATGGAAACGGTAAAGAGCACTCATATGATTGAAATACAAACCGACGATTTGCATTTCAAAGTACAAAAAGAGACAGAGACAGTAAGAAGTAATGTACTTGTTACAGACTTTGCTAGGAACGGGTTTTCTGGTCCCAGTTCTGCTATTTCTATTTCCCCTATTTCTGCTGTTGATGTTGGTACTGGTGATGTTGGTACTGGTGATGTTGGTACTGGTGATGTTGGTACTACTGAAATCCCTGTTGCTGGCACTGCTTCTGTTTACACTGAGTCTACTGCTTCTGATAAGACAGGTTCTGAAAATTCTGATTCTTTTGATAACAATGTTGGTACTGGTGATGTTGGTACTGGTGATGTTGGTACTGGTGATGTTGGTACTGGTGATGTTGGTACTGGTGATACTGGTACTACTGAAATCCCTGTTGCTGGCACTGCTTCTGTTTACACTGAGTCTACTGCTTCCGATAAGACAGGTTCTGAAAATTCTGATTCTTTTGATAACATAGATTCGGACATAAATACTTCTGTTGTTGAAAAGAGTGACTTAGTTACTCATAATTCTGCTGTGGCTGAATCTTCTAACCCTGGTCCGAACTTTGATAATTTGAATGATTTTGTTCCCCCTCATACTCCTACTTCTGCTACTGGCAGTTTGATCTTCACGCCCACTAATGTGATTGCCTCAACCCCTTTGCTAATTCGTGAACACTCCAATGACAGTAGTATTAATAGGCAAAGACTCACTGCTCAAAGTAGTGAAAGCGAAGGTTTACATGATTCATCAATGCTTAGAACTTATGAAAATTTTGACAGTATAAGCGACGAAACCTTTGACAACCATTCTAACGTTATCTTGAATAACATCAGGTTAGTAAATTTCTCCAGACCTAAAACTTTTTCGGTTTGCAAAAGTTGTCGTAGAAATTTCCCTTGCCCGTGTCCTCATCCATTAAAAACTTTAACAATTAACGTCCTAGGTGTCTTTCAATTTGAGACAAACGTTACCTTCATGTGCGTATTAAATGAAAGCTTAATCAGACGTTTTATTAATAGCAAGAACAAAAAGAAGTTTATTCGATGCTTGAAAAAAAATGAAGGTATGTCTATGCTTAATGATCGGTATAGGCAACCATTTAGTATTTTGGTTCAGTGTCTTCCAGACAAAAGGTTTAAATGTCTATCAATCAACGATTCTTTTCAGTAGTTTAGTAAATACTTTACATAAATTGTTTTCTCCACCTCAAAAACCCCAGTGTAGATAACGTTCTGTATATAAGGTGTGGTACTCTTGACAGTCTCAAGGTGTCACATCTATCATTTATCAACTTTTATCCATTTTCTGTCACTTTTATAATTGAATTAAACCTTTACTGATATCATCCGTTAATGACTTGAGTTTTACAATCAAATACAATAAAGCTCTTTCATAAATTTCATATATAATCATATAAATACTTAGTATAAAATATACATTAACATGTTTTCATATCATTAAAATGTCTGCCGTTATCAAAGGTTAACTGATCATAGGAAAAAGGGGTGTTTCAGAAAAATTGGTTAGCGATAATATCTTTACAGTTATATTTGCAGGACTTGCATGTGTCGATTTAAGGTCGATCAGGGGCTATCAAGGAATTGAGTAAAACAAAGGTAGTGAGTACGCTAAGCTTCATTTTAACTAACTTGTATTTCTTCAAACGAAAAGGAAAAAAAGTAATGGAAGAACCTATAGTATATATGTTAATTTTAATCTATGCCTTGCCAAAAATGCTTTGCTTTATTCCCAAGACCAATCTTTTTGTTTATCTGCAGCCTTGAATTAAAGTTGCAAAAGACGAAAGATAATTCGAATATTTATGGTTTGAGGCGTCCCTTGCGTCTGGTAGAATGTCCCATTTCGAAAAGGTTAGGTTATGCGGATGCGGGCACACCTGAGGAATAGACCAGGGCGCTAGAGGTTTCTATTCCTTGTAGTGATAACGTTCACGAGACCTGTGAAATGATTCTCAATCCAACAAGAAAATAGAAAACCAAAGTATAATAAAGATCAGTTCAAAAAAAAACCTGCTTGCTTTGTTTAGCTTTGTATGTTTTGAATCACGGGAGTCTTTCTTTTCCACCTTTCCCACAAATTGATATCAATATATCCTTTTATTATTGTATAATAAATAGCCATCCGTCAACACCTAATTACATAAATCGAAATCAGACAAACAACCTTAGTTCTGCGAAAGGCTAGGTTGGATTACATAATCCGCGTCGAAGTTAATTCTTGCAGAAACAGTCAAATGTTAGTCCGAAGTCCGAGGCTTAGTGCCAAATGACGTATCGGAAAACTTCTTTGAAAGATGTAGTCAAAAGATGACAAATTCTTAGCTGGTTAGTATATCAATGACGTCCAGCTGCTGGACCAAAATAACCTGCAGTACCTTGATTCGAAATAGCCCCAACATTTTCCAAACAAATTAACGGTAAAGCTTCATCAAGGAACATCATCGTCCCGTAACCTTGTTCACATGGGGTGGAGAAGAAGAGGAACGGCAGAATGTGTAATCTCCATTATCAATGAAGTCTATAAGCGACAATAGAATCATCCAAAACTGTTGAACAAATAATCTCCCCGTATTTTCCCCCAGACTCTGCCCCACCTTTTGAACCTTGTTCGCACACGCATATTAAATTTTATTATGTCCCCCACCGCTATCGCTACAATACTTTTTGCTAGCTTATCCTATTTAGTCAAGTAAACGCGGTGGTACGCTTGGTTACTTCAGGAATCTCAGATCTTTGTGAAGTAGTATCGCAACCATTCTTACAAAATGCGGGTGATCTCTGGGTCGATTATGACCCGACAGGCAGTAAAGATCTCAACAACTCCGAAAAGTAAAAAAAAAAAAACTGGGGAAACCAGTGAAATTTTTGTATAAAAATGCCTAATACTTCCAGGAGGTTATGATTGTTTTTTTTTATTCTTTTCATTCTTGCTTTTCACTAACCAATATATTTAAATAGTCAAGCAAATCCGGGAAAAATGAAGACTGCTGGTTCAAATTCTTCAAGAGTCTCGAGTGATATCGATATGATTAAAGACAACGTACACCATGTGGAAGAAGTTGATTCTTCACTGTTTCAAAACAAGGAAACAGGTGATGAAATTGAAGTACAAAATGTGGATAAACAAGTCCTTGGATATATCAATGAATCTGCAGTGGAAATCGATGAAGAAACTAACAAGAGATTAAGAAAGTTAATTCATAAAAGGCTTTTACCTTGCATGATTGGGACATATTTTTTACAAGCTTTAGATAAAGGAACTATTTCCTTTGCTTCTATTATGGGGATTCGTGAGAATCTTGATGATGCTAGTCAACAATATGCTTGGTTAACTACATGTACTTATATTGCTGTGTTGGTATTTGAATTGCCTACTAATGTTATTATTCAAAAAGTCCCAGTGGCTAAATACATATCACTTAACATTGTTCTTTGGGGAATAGTTTTGGGATGTCATGCTCTAGGTAAAAATTTTGCTATTTTGGTTACGGTTAGAACTCTTTTGGGGGCATTTGAATGTTGTTGTCAACCTGCTTTCATTTTAATGTCATCTATGTGGTATCGAAGAGAAGAGCAGGCGTTGATCGTTGCTCTTTGGTATATGATGAATGGTGGTCAGCAGATCGTTGGGGGTTTATTGTCATACTGTTTTACTTTAATTCAAGGGGCTGCTTTGAAAAATTGGGAAATTTTATTCTTAACTTATGGTTGCATAACTGTTGTCTGGGGTGTGTTCAACTTTTTTTACACACCAGATTCTCCCATGTCTGCTAAGTGTTTCAGTGAAGAAGATAAAAAGTTAATGGTTGAAAGAGTAAGAGCCAACCAAACTGGTCTTCAAAACAGGAAGTTCAAAAAGGAACATCTTTATGAAGCTTTAAAAGATCCACAATTATATGCATTCTTCTTCATTCAATTTTTAACAGCTTTACCTACTTCAGGGTTAGGGGCTTTTGCTAACATTATTATTGAATCTTTCGGATTTAGTACTTTGGAAACGCAATTATTGGCTATGGTTTTGGGTGCTTATTTAATAGTTTTACTTTTATCTTCTGCTTGGTTAAGTGACAGATTTAACCAAAACATATTCTTCATGATTTTGTATGTGATTCCCTCAATCGTTGGTACTGTTGTATTGATGACATTAACTTATGAACAGTATGAAGAAGGAACATATCAATACAAGCTTCGGACTGGAGTTTTACTATTCTGTTACTATCTTTCCCTTTCATTTTGGGGTACCAGTACTCTTGGTCTTGGGTTGTTATCCAGAAATATTGCTGGTCAAAGTAAAAAGTCGGTGGTCACCACTGCAAACTTTTTAGGTTGGGCTACAGGAAACATTTGTGGTCCTCAAGTTTTCCTTTCATACGAACATCCAAGATACTTGACAGCCTTTGGTACCCATATGGGATGTTACGGGGCTCTTATTATAATGCTTCTTTTCTTGAGATTATGGTTAATGAAAGAGAACAGAAGAAAGGCAAAATTAATCGAAGATGGTAAGGCTGAAGCTGACGAAGACTTAAAACACGCCTTCGAGGATATGACCGATATCGAAAATGTTAACTTCAGATATGTCTATTAGTTCTGATGTATAGTTTTAATGAAATAACTGATATGAAATTTTATTTAAAAGGCTTCGTATATAAATTTACACACTATAATGAAATGTCATAATTCATTATGTCAATGAAATACCGTTACTTCGAGTATCTAAACTGTTAGCGGGATAATGAAATATCATATATTCTGCTATTTAATTACAAGTATAGTTTTGAGAATTCGACGAGAGCCATCATTGCCATGGCTTGACCATAGGGCATTGAAGTTAATGGAATATCCTTGTAGAATTGAAGAGAATCACCCATTCCAGTTCCAAATGAAGTATTTAACAACTCTCCTTTTTCATCGATTTGCCCCATAACACCTTTAATAGCATTGAGTGCAGCAGCTTTATACTTGGGATCTAAATATCTCTTCCTAACAGCCTTTAATATCCCGTAAGCGAACCCAGCAGTGGCAGACGATTCAACGTACGAAGATGGATCATCTAATAATGTATGCCATAATCCAGTCTTTGGATCTTGTAAATCTACTAATTTAGCAACTTGCCTATCAAGGGTTTCAACTAAGAATTCTCTTAAAAAGTCACCTTCCGGCAAATTTAACAATTCAATAAATTCAGGAATCACTATTGTGATCCATGAATTACCTCTAGCCCAAAAGGCTTCGGCATAATTATGATCACCTTCAAATGTATAACCATGATACCATAACCCAGATTTAGCATCACAAAGATATTTGATATGTAAGAGCATTTGCTTCTTAGCTTCTTCAACATAATGAGGTCTACCAAGCAATAACCCAATTTTAGCCAATGGCATCACTGTCATCATAAGAGTGTCATCCCACATCTGTTGATAATTGGCAGTCAAATAAGTAGAATGTTGAAACCCGCCACATTTGG
This sequence comes from Yamadazyma spencermartinsiae, assembly GCA_030582355.1. Classification (NCBI taxonomy): domain Eukaryota; kingdom Fungi; phylum Ascomycota; class Pichiomycetes; order Serinales; family Debaryomycetaceae; genus Yamadazyma; species Yamadazyma spencermartinsiae. The sequence continues at coordinate 95,180 of JAKTXB010000032.1, read as the reverse complement.
TTTTGGGTAATTCATACATAGCCCATTCAGCCCAGGAATCCAAGTATGGCAAATATTTGCTATCACCATGTTTTTCATATAAATATGCCAAACTCAAAAATACTGCCATAGTATTAATATTTTTAGAGGTACTTCCATCAGGACCAAAAATTTGGACCTCATACCATTGTTTAATATGGCTCAACACTCTAGGATCATTAGTAAGTTCATAATAATGCCACATACCATAGAGTCCAATTCCATGGGTCCACTCCCAACCGGTGATCCATCCTTTGGTATCAATAACTCTCCCATCAGGAATTGTCATTAAGAATCTTCCAGTCTCATCCTTAATATTAACTAAGTTATCAATCAATCTATTAATTAAGCCGGTAACTTCTTTGGCTTCAATATCAAACAATTTCGAAGGCATTTTGCAAAATCTTCAGGTATTTGGAAAAATTATGGCAAAAAAGGCAAAAGGTTACAGTTTTCACTGCTTCCAGTCGGTATAGGTTCGGGTCATCTTCAATACTCGGAAACGCTTGATGTCACCTAAATTGTTCCGTTTCAGGAACTCGCCCACCACCGAGTCAACCCCGCAATTTTTTTCTTTGCAAAAACATGCATGTAACATTCGGAACAATACGCACGGGTCAATGTTCATACGAGATGCGATCATTGTGTTGCATTAAGGACTGAAAAGCTGGGGTAGTATAAAGAGCTATATGATTTCATTATATAATCACCAATTAAATTATTTCAAACCCAATGACAAAAGTGCCTGAAGCAGGGGTTTATACCCCAGTACCAACTTTTTTCAAAGCTGATTTGAAAGCCATCGATTTTGAGACACAAGTAGCTCATGCAAAGTTTTTACAAGACAATGGTATTAAAGGTATCACATTATTAGGATCTACGGGGGAAAACGCTCATTTAACCAGATCAGAAAGAGTGGAAATTGTTAAACAAATCCATGATAATGTCAAAGGTTTCCCAATCTTAGCAGGCATTGCTCAAAATTGCTTGCAAGAGACCGTTGATGAAATTATGGCAGTGGCCAAAGCTGGTGCATCCTTTGCTTTAGTATTACCTTCAAGTTACTTTGGAGCCGCAATCACTCAAGAAGCTTTAGTGGAATGGTATAAGGAAGTTGCTGACAATTCTCCTATTCCGGTGTTGATATACGTGTATCCTGGTGTAACAAACGGAACTAATGTTTCACCTGCCACTATTAAGACGTTGTCTGCCCATAAAAACATCGTCGGAATTAAGTTTTCTCATGCGGATGTCACCAGTTATAGTGAAGTCGGCCTTGATGAAGAAGTGAAAGACTTTGTATGCTTGACGGGCCTCGGTCATTTATTATTACCAGCCCTTACAGTAGGGTTCAAAGGAACTGTTGATGCTATCAGTGGTGCTTTCCCTAAAGTATACACTCTGTTGATGCAAAGTTACAGCAAAGGAGACCTTAAGACTTCCCAAAAGTTACAATTATCTATTATCAGGGGTGAAAAAGTGGTTAGTGAGTTTGGAGTAATTGGGATCAAAAGAATTATTCACGAAGCCACAGGCTTTGGTGAGACATACTTAGGACGGGCGCCACTTAATAAAGATACCACCAAAGGTTGGGAAAAGCTAGACGCATTTATTAAGGAAATTACGGATGTTGAAGCTTCCATAACTCTTTAATCATTACATTTTTATGCAAAAATAAATATAAATTACGTCTATAATAATCTATTCTTCTTTGAATTTTGGTAAGTATAATGGCTCATACAAACCATTTGAGTTACTATTAAAGACACTTGGATAAGTGTGAATGAGCTCTGGACTCAACTCATCAATGCTTCTGACGCCTAAAAGTTTCATATCTCTTTTGATTTCATCCTTCAAAATTCTGCAACACTTGATGACTCCATTTTCCCCATATGATGAGTTAGCATACAAAAAAGGTCTTCCTAAACCAACCCCTTTAGCTCCAAGACAAAGAGCCTTAAGTACATCACTACCTCTACGTACACCACCATCGATATAAACCTCAATCTTATCGTCCAATTTTTTCTTTCTTAATTCTGGCATAAGTTCTGCCAATACATCGATTGGTGGTCTGGAAAAATCTAATTGACGACCTCCATGATTAGATAAAACCACCGCATCAGCTTTATTTTCAATAGCTAAAAAGACATCCTCCACCCTTTGGATACCTTTAACTACAATTGGAATCGAAGAATTCTCTTTGAATGTCTTAATATCAGCCCATTTAAGTCCGATCTTCTCGTAAGATAAGATGAAATCATTATTGTCCTTGAGAGAGACATCAAGAGCATCTAAATCTTCCACTTTATCGTCTATTTTAAATCTTAAATCCTTTTCTCTTCTACCAAATAACGGTGTGTCTACTGTCACAAAAATAGCTTTGATCCCTTTTTCCTCACAATGCTTGATTTTGTTTAAACTTTTCTGTCTATCAGCTTCCACGTATAGTTGATACCATTTAGGACCATCAGTTTCATCTATAATATCATCTAAAGGACAAGATGCAGCAGTAGAAATCATTTGGATAATATTTTCCTCGAAAACACCCCTAGCAATAGACAATTCACCGTCAGGATGACCCAATTGAGCCAGAGCAGCAGCAGAACAATAGAACGGTGCATCAGTTTTAATGTTTAACATGGTAGTGGAAATATCAGCATCATCCACATCCACGAGGACTTTTGGCTTGAAGAAATAACGAGAATATCCGGTCTGATTTTCTCTCATAGTAATTTCATCATCACAACCCCCTGAATAATAAGCCCAAGCATGAATGGGTAAAATTTTTTGGGCCACATATTCAAACTCCGCTAAATTTAAAATGGTCATCAATGGAGGTCTTCTAGCTCTCATTTCTTGAGATCTTTGTTCATCCAATTCCATAGGATCCAATTGACTTTCATCCAATTCTCCATCTAATTCGCCAATATGAGCTTCTGGTGGAAGCATTTGCTCAATAGTGTTGGAAGCATGGATTTTATTGAACAAAAATGATGCGTCTTTCCCAGCATACTTGAGAAGAATAGGACTACCACCTGGGTGCATTGGGAGAAACTCCGTCAAATCATAAACTTGGCCATTGATAACCACCCATACACCCTTTTCTAAAGTATTATGCTGGGTCAATTCTTCTGGGGATACTTTCTTCGTCTCCACTGGTTTTCCAGTATCTAAAGCGATCAAATCTTTCCGCCAACCAGTTAGAAGAGCTAAAGCACTAACACTAACTCCGAAACCTACCTTTTTACCATGGTTTTTTTGTTTGGATGATGATGCCGTAAATGCAAAGCCCCTTTTAAAACGAGTAACTGGTTTACCTCTACTGAGCTGTTGCACAACTTTCAATGGACGTGCTCTAAACATGATTGTTACTTACTATTACGACAACGACAAGTTGGATGATTTGCACCAATTATATACAATATACAATAAGCGCGGAATCAGTACCTTGACAGATCTCTCCGGCCCCCACAAAAATATCCCGTTTGGGAATATTTCGGTGAGGTGCGAGAACATTCACCCGATGAAATTGAACGCAGCTAAATCTTGAATCAGTAGAGAGGTGTGATCGTAATAAGTCTATGAACGGCGATATGAACAACACGAGAGGAGCCTCCGATACCAAGGGCAAGGTTTCTAAACCTTCAGACAATGGCAAACTCTCTAAATCTTGTGATCATTGTAAGTTGAAAAAGATAAAGTGTGATCAAAGGAAACCAATATGTGAGAACTGCGTGAAGGTGGATCAAGAATGTGTCTATAGTGTGATGAAGAGACCAGGGTTAAAAGTTGGGTATGGTCAACAGTTTTTAACTAGAATGGATGCCTTTGAGAAGGTGGTGGAAGGTAATCAGAATGATACTGCCTTGTTAAAAGATCAAGTTAGTATGCTTGAAAGCAAGATTCAACTTATAGACCAACAAGTGAGACAGTCACCTGGTGGAAGGCTGGATACTAACAGCACTTTGATGTCGAATGATCATCAGCAAATGTGCAATCAACAACTTTTTGGTCAAATGGATAAGTTGAACCAAGCTCTAGAATCAACTGAAACTCGACATATAACCGAGACCGATATGCTAAAAAGTCAACTCCGATTATTAGAAGAGAAGCTACAAATCTTTGAAAATAAGATGTATCATTTGGACCAGACCCCTTCAGAACATCAGCCTCACAGATCCAAGAGAGCATCGTTATCCTACTTGATAAACGATTCTGAAAGAGACAATAATGTTCTATCGGCAAGAAGGAGCCAAGTTTCAGAAATTTCACCTCTTGATGAACAAATTAATGATTTCAACGAAAACTCTATCGAACATCATACTAGCACCAATATGGACGCAACTCATAATGACTCCGCATACAATAATGATCAAAATACTGCTAGTACTTCTGTTAATAGAGATGTCCTTCCTCCTGTTGATAAGATTATAGTGTTGGTTGAATTATATTTTAATAAGGTTAATCCAATTTTCCCAATTGTACATAGAGATTTGGAGGGCCCAAAAATATTGAAAAATATTAATTCTTCAAACATTTTACTCCTAGGTGTGATAATTAACGCTTTGAAATTTGGAAGCGAAATGCTTTCGGAACAAGAAATAGAAGATTATTTCAAGTCCATCAAGCAAATGATCATTGCTTCTTGCTACTCCATGAAAAACACTAATGAATTAAAGGCTATAACACTTTTAGCTATAGCTTTGTATAGCAAAGCTAACAATCATGAAACTTGGACAACAATTTCAATGGCCATTGGTGGTTGTCTTCACTTGGCACTTATTAAGGATCCTTTGGTGATGAAAGACCCTTCGTTAACCAAATCAGATTCCGAAAACAGCGACGAAGAAGTGGATAATGATGCCTCTGAATGGATAAACTGGGTTTCCAAAGAGTCTTTGCGCCATCTAGTGTGGGAGATTTATAAACTTGATAAGCTATCAAGTATGGGTACTCACTTCACTTCGAAACTCCCAAGTTCAGAGCTTACTTGCTTTTTACCACTAAAGACCGAATACTGGGAATTGCAACATTTGTTCAATAAAGAAATGATAGAAAAGGGACAAACAAGGACATTGGATGATAGCAGAGCAATGAATAAATTCACCAACAGCAGCCTATACGGAACTAATTGCTACATAATTGAAGTGTTGAATCTCATGGGAGAATGCCTGAGGTTTAGAAGGAATCCAATAGATGTTAAAGATAAGAAGGATGTTTTAGCATGGCAATTGGGCTATTATGAAATTGAAAGCAAAATAAAAGACTGGATTGATACGTTACCAAGTGAACTTGAAGAGTTTCTTAATAAGGCAAGCTTGACGCTCCTAGAGAATGCCAAACCAACAGTACAAGATATATTGCTTCACAGTCTATATCATACTATGATTATCAGGCTCCATTCTCTTACGGCATTTTCACAAGTAAGAAATGAAGCTTCTAACATGCTTCCGGCACAAACCTCCAAAACACACTGTTTGAAATCGGCCCATGCAATTCTTAAGTTATCGGAGTCATTACCTTTCTTTTTCAATAGTGACGGAGAAACAGTTTACGAAAGTTTTGGCCCCTACTATGCTTTCGCTGTGTGGGTATGTGGGAGGGTATTACTAGTAGATTCCATTCATACTCAAGGTACCTTAGATAATGATTTTGAATATGCAATTTCCTTGCTCCGTAAGATTGGGAGACGATGGGAATGCGCTTCTAATTACGCTGATATTCTTGATTTTTTCAAAGATGATACGATGTCTATGGATACCGTAAGTCCAGATGGCAATAGTATCCCAGGAATTCGTTCTGCACTGTCGGGTGGTGTATCATATGGTGACGATGCCAGAATTATAGCAGATATCAAACTTAATTCTAGCTCTCTAGACTCATTACTTTCCAAAAAAATTGCAAGATATAAAGCATCTAAAGGTTCCACAGATGATCTTTGGGTATTTGACTGGTTCAAACTTCCTTTGAATGACCCGTTCAACAGAGACAACTTTTAGTGGCACTTGTTATCAATATGTATATTTATATAATGGAATATATTTATTTATAGAAAGTCTAGTTACCATTAGCCTTTTCATCAACATGCAATGGTCTTTCTGGACTAGGGTTGAACAAGGAATCACCTTCAATTAATTGAATTTTAGGGTTAAGGGTGAGCCCGAAACCTGGCTTATCTAAGACGGTGGTGTTAAGATAACCTTTAGTAGGAACCGGTTCGTCGGTGAAAAGACCACCAAACACAGGCAACACACTCTTAGAATCAGGTGAGTTAGCAAGGTATTCATGGAATGGAGTATTTGGTTGAGAGATAACAAAATGGTACGAATAAGGGCCAGAAGCGTGAGGAACCACAGGAATATCATAAGCAGCAGCGTGATGAGCAATTCTAAGGATTTCAGTTAACCCACCTACCCACATGATGTCTGGTTGCACAATATCAAGATTACGGTCTTCAATTAATTTTCTGAACCCATATCTAGTATATTCATGTTCCCCAGTAGTCCATTTAACTCTTGGATGAGCTCTCTTTAATAAGGCATATCCTTCAACATCATCAGGGTGAAGAGTTTCTTCAAACCAATTGATATTTAAATCCTGAGTAGCATCAGCCAATTGAATAGCGTATTGAACGTTAAGAGACATATAACAGTCTACCATCAATGGGAAATCAGGTCCTACAGTCTTACGATGGTTCTTCAAAAATTCCACATTCTTTCTTAAACCTTCAAAACCTTCATCTGGACCATAAGGAAGGGCGACTTTACCACCCCAGAATCCCATATCTTTAGCAGCTTGTGGATCGCAACCAGTGCAATAGAAATCTAATTTATCTCTAGTGGCACCCCCAATCATTTTATAAACTGGTTCACCTCTAATCTTACCTAATAAATCCCACAATGCTAAATCGATGACACTAATAACGGCAATTGGAAGCCCTTTTCTTCCGTAATACATAGATGCTCTGAACATTTTATCCCACATGATATTAATGTTTCTAGGATCCTCATTTTCCATAAATCTCCAGAAATGTTCTTTAACTAACCAACATCCTGGTGGACCTCCAAATCCAGTAGCAAATCCAGTAGTACCATCGGAAGCAATAACTTCTACACAGAAGGAACCTAAGACATTGATTCCCCAACTGGTTCTGGAGGTTGCATAATCGGGAAACTTGGTCATAGGAGTCGAAATCTTACTATCAATAAGCCAATGACCCTTTTCCACGTCATGATAATCTCCACCACTCCCTTTTTCTTTGACAATGTATGTCTTTATATCAACAATTTTTGGAAATTCCTTCAATCCCATGTTTGTAATAATCTAAATTTGGTATACATTTTTTGTATAGCCGGAATCAGCTACTGTTATATAGTTACCGACTTTACGATGCCACTACCCCACAAAAAACGCATCTAAAATAAGGACCATCGCATTCGCAACATCATTCACCCGAGATCCATTGTCTTGAAAACCTGAAGGAAAGGACGTACACCCGTGGATATAGCTTTTCTATCTCTGGTAGTTAGCTTATTGGTGATTATTAATCTAATAATTTGCTAGTATATCAATATTATCAGTTTACCTGTGCTATATATCTAATATCTCAAAACTAGTAGAACTGTCTATTTCTATATATCTATTGTAAGTTTACAAATAATCCCCCGTCCACTAATAACTGAGATCCATTCATATAACTAGATAATTCGCTGGCAAGAAATACTGCTGGACCAGCTAAATCTTTAGGTTGTCCCAACCTACCCAATGGAACTCTCAGCTCCATGTAATTTCTCTTAGTGTCATCAGCCATATCTTCATCATTCATTTGAGTTCTGATAGTTCCAGGAAGTAAAGCATTACATCTAATTCCAAAAGGTCCTAATGCACAAGCACTGGATTGGATCAATGATAAAATCCCGGCTTTTGTAGGAGTATAATGAACTTGTCTCCCCCCTCCCACTAAAGCAGAAATGCTACTGATGGCTATTATACTACCACCCTTTTTTTGTTCTTTCATTTGTCTTCCCACAGCTTGTATGATGTAAAAACTTCCGTTCAAATTTATCTCTACCGTCTTTTGATACGTCTCTGGATCAGTGTCTAAGAAATCCTTGAATTGACATACCCCAGCGTTTGATACCAAGATGTTGATTTCGCCAAACTTTTCAACGGCTTTATCCACAATGATCTGACTGGTTTGGGGTTTAGAGATGTCCCCTGGAACAGCGAGAAACTTATCAAAACCAATTTCTTCAGCCATTTCTGCTGCCATTTGAGCTTGTGAATCGGTTGGAACATGATTCACACATACTTTAGCTCCTTGTTTGACCATCTCCAATACGATCAGTTTCCCGATCCCGGTTACACCTCCGGTGATTACAGCTACCTTTCCTTCTAATAACGACATGATCTGAGGCCCGTAGGGTGTAGTAGAAAGAAAAAGCTCTTGAAGATCTTTTATGCGATATGTTATACTTCCCCCACCATTATGGACCCCTCCCCCACCACGGGCAAAATTTTTCAGTGTTACTTAACACCGATAACGTATATAACGAACTACGGCTCTATAGAGGATTATATACTCTCCTTTGTGTTCCACTCGGGTCAATGATTACCGCTTACACAAGGTTGAGACGCTCCATTGGTTTACTACCATATTTTGCGTGGGGTTTACCCCATATCTCAGCACCGGCGAAAGTGAAACTCCGATGAGCTCATCCACTTTCAACGTTATTTATAGGGGCAGTATCCTTGATTTCTTAGTTCATAGACAACTTTTACATTTTCTATAATATGACCAATACTAATATGTTAGACGAAGGGATATATACCCCAGTGCCCACTTTTTTCAAAGGAGAAGAGTATGAGTTAGACCTTGATACTCAAGTTAAGCATGCTAAGAAGTTGTACGATAGTGGAATCAATGGGTTAGTAATTGCTGGTTCAATGGGAGAATCCATTCATTTAACTAGAGACGAAAGGCTCAAACTCTTATCTGCTATTAGAACTGCTATTCCCGATGAAAAGTTCAAATTGATCTCCGGTATGCCTTACACCAATATTTCTGATACGGTTTCAGAGATTAAAGATATTAAAAAGACTGGTGGGGATTACGTGATATTGTTGACCCCTGGTTACTACGGAGCTAAATTAACTCATCAACAAGGGATTGTGGATTACTTCAAGTTGGTAGGAAACAAGCTGAGCCTACCAATTGTTATTTACCATTACCCTGGAGTTAGTAACGGCACTGACATCACTACCGAAACTTTTGATGAATTACTGTCTCATCCTAACATTATCGGGGTCAAATTAACCCATTTCAATATGGATAATTATATTCTTTTGACAGGTCAAACTGAAAAGTACACTGCTAATAACTTTAGACCTTTCACTGGATTGGGACAAATTTTAGTTCCTTCCCTAGCTGTGGGAGCTTATGGTGCTATTGATGGATTATCGGGGATATTTCCTAAATCTATGGTTAAGCTTTATAATCTTTATAAAACTAACCACGTTGAAGAAGCTACTAAATTACAATACTTGGTTACTAGAGCCAATCAAATGGTATTTGATATTAACCTTGTCGGGGTTAAATATGCTTTACATAAAATTCACGGATTAGGAGACATAACATACTCCGCCAGACCTCCATTGAACAATAAAATTGATTCTACTATTTGGGCCAAATATGCTGATGATATGAACAAGTTAGCCAAATATGAATCCTCTTTATAATTATAAACCTTTAACAATACACATTTCCTCGTTTATGAACAGCACACTACCTAGGTATCACATGATCTGAATCTCTTAAAAGGTACCTTTTTTGGTGACTTTTACTTGACATTAGGAGGAATTTTGAAAACAGTACATAGCATACGTTCTGCCTGATATACCTTTTCTTTGATAGCACTTCAATTGACTCTATGTGTCACCACTACTAGTTTTCACATGAACCGTTGCGAATCGGCCAAATGCGAATAACCTTTTTGAATACTACCGATTTTAGGATCGTTTATTTCCTTTTCCTCTTTAATCGACCAAAACCCTCATAGACATGGTATTGGAGAAGTTTGATGTATCCAATATCCCCTTAATTGAAGCACGGCCCTTAACTCCCGAGAATTTTAAACCGTACGGAGGGGTTATCAGTGCAGACCATCAGATCAAAACCGTTGATAGCAGCGCTGCAAATTATGGTACTGCCAAAAAGATCCATCAAGTATGTCCCATAGTCAATAATTACAAAGATTGTAAGAGTGGAAAGCCAGCTACGGCTAATTGGAATATTTTCAGATGTAGTGCCCCTAAGCATTTAATCACAAATAAAATGGACGGCTCTAAAATGTATAAAGCCAAGGTATTAGAAAGACATCCCTATACGACTCAAACTTTCATTCCTATGGGACAGGACTTATCAAAGAAATCTTATATTGTTATTGTAGCCAAGACCAATAAGAAAACCACCTTACCAAACCCAGCTCAATTGAAAGCATTTATCTGTAATGGGAATCAGTCTATCACTTATGGCCCAGGAACATGGCATGCACCAATGGTGGTGGTTGATGAAGAGGTGCCTCATATAGATTTTGCAGTCATGATTCATGAGAACGGAGTAGCAGATGAAGACACTCAGGAGTGTTATTTTGAACCAGGTTACGACATTAAGTATTCTCTTGCCAGAGATAAAAAGCTTTGATTCTACAATTAAGTTCATACAGTTAATTATACATTTAGATATGAATCCTAAATATAATCTATTAGTTCTTCAATTACGCTATTTACATATTTCTCTCGTTGTTGTTCGTCGTCAATATTAGTGGCTTCATCTTTGGCCAATTTAAGTTTCAGTAACAAATGCGTTAAATCAACTTTTTTATCAGTACTTTTATCGTTGTCAATATCTTTGTCCAAAAATTTCTCTTCATTATCGTCTTCATGAGATAGTAGACTTTGTGTCATTTCACTATTTAGTTTCAGGAGTTTATTCTGCTTATATGCATCGATTCCTGTTTCCCCACTAACGTTCTTCCATTCATGAGTTTCAAGGATTTCTATCAATCTGTCTTTTCCAAGTTTATCCTTAAATTCGTTGGTGCCTGATTCGTTCAAGTATATAAATTCCAATCCATTCTGAATGGCTATATCTTCATACTCAACATAAGGTTTAGTTTCTTTAGACACTCCTATAACGCACATAAACAAATCTTCATTAGCTTCCTTCTCCATTAGCTGCTTCAATTGACTCAAGACATCCATGCATCGGGTTACATACTCCGCCGAGTCAAAATCTATATTAATGGTGAAGATAAACCCATCCAACACTTCTCTCAATTCTTTAAATTCTTCAAGTTGGAATTCATCATACCATTCCTGAAGCTGGCTATACTTAAGGTCATCAGAACCACGGCCTTCTATTCGCACAGAAGGGTATTCATCAATAAGTATATTCAATTTAGCTTCGTAGTATTTAGTTTTCAAATCACATTTAATTATCACTCCACTATGGGAGTTGTCTTTGATATCTATAGCATTGACGCCCCCCAGGATCACTTGCGATATCCTTAGCTTACCAGTATTTGGAGATCCTAACACCAATACATGGTTAGGGATCATTATGTAGTTGCACCTTCTCTTACGCCAGAACGCTTATATAGTGAGAACTCAGTGAGAACTTTGTGAGATTAGTTTCAGAGCGCATCAAAGTGATTTTTCCAGATCATAACACTAATCCGTCCACCATGGCTCCTGCTCTAGCGAACGGGAACACCCGAGTTAGGTCCAACGGGTACCAAGACACAGATGAAGCAGACCCCTCCAATCACCAAGGTGAGTATGGAGGAGAATATGACGACAATGGAAATAGTAACACAGCCGCTCTTAAGAACGGAAACAATGGATTTAAAGCATCTAGGGGGTCTTTAAAAGTAGATAAATCTCCGTTGGAAAATCTTTTAATCAGAGACGAAGATATCTTCCAGACTTCATTGAATTCTGATGACTATTTGGAGAGTTTGGCGCCAATTGTGAAAGATGCCTTGAAGTCCAACGGGTTGTCTGAACTTATAGTAAATTTAAACGATATTGTGAAGCGTAAAGATGAAGACTTGACTGACTTATCGTTGAGCTCCACTCAAGATATCAATTCATGTATTGATTCAATCGATAAAATTCATATCAACTCATCCGATTTGAATAAAAGCTTACAACAAGTGAGTCTGTTTTTGAATAAGTCCGTGTATGAGTTGGTGTCAAGGAAGAAAAATCTATTGAAAAGTAAAGAATTAACGTCCAAAATCAATGAAACTGCCGTTGTGTTGAATCTTTGTATCCAAGTGTTGGAAATTACAAACAGAATTCACGAATTGATTAAACAACATAGATATTTCAGTGCTTTGAAACTATTGGACGAATTGACCAATATTCACTTACCAAAGGTAGAAAACTTCAGTTTTGCTATTAAGATTTATGATTCGGTTCCATTGATGAGGAAGACCATTAAGGATGAATCCTTTGATAATCTTTGTAAGTGGTTATCGGTCAACGTGGAAAGGAAGTTATACGATATCGGGTTATCTTTGTATACTAACCTTCTGGATATTCACAGGAATTGGGATTCGATAAAGAAGAACAATGGCTCTGCTTTTCTAAGTCATAGAGTTAATTCTCCGGTTGAAATATCTATGAGAGATTCTTCATTGAATTATAATATGCTAAATGATCCCGATTTGCACATAGATTTATCTACCATATTTTATGCACTCTTGGTGTATCAAACATTGAATGAAGGCGAGACGTTATCGAAGTTGTATCATCGTGAATGGTTAAAAAAGTATAACAGAATAATATATCCTATCACTTCGTCTGTGAGAACGCTGACTATAGCGAATACCGATAACCAAGTGGCTGAATTCCAGGATATGACAAGCTTGGATGAATACTTAAAGAAAATAAGTGCCTTTTTCATTATAGATAAGCAGATTAATTTGGCTACAAGGTTCGAATTGAGAACCAACAAGAACTCGGACGATTTATGGGAATCATATGTAACTAAGCTCAAACCAGTACTATTGCACTTTCTCAAATCACACCCCTTTAATATAGATGAATTGGAAGAAGTCAAGGACTTGATTGGAAACTTCATGCAAGTAATGGAGAGTAACGAGTTTAAGATCATGGAATTATATGAAGTATTAATGGTATTAGTGAAGGATTACTTAGCAGATGAATTGATCCAGCAATTCAGATTCGACTTCCTTCAGTCAATCCAGTCTGATCACTATATGCCATTGGTTGTGCAAGAAAAACAAGACTATGATAGTGTTACTAAGATTTGCTGGTATAAAGACGACGCCCCATTTTCACCCAAAAACGTCAAATCCATGCCAATTAGCTTTCCATTCAGTGAGGATTATGTCCACTTTTGCTTAGGAATAAGATCGTTGATGGAAGACGTAATCCTGTTTACCAATAAATATTACGGATACGAATTGAATGAGTTGAATAATATCATAATCGAAGACATCTTTGAACGGGTACTAGGAGATGCCAAAGGTGTCGGTATAGTTTATGATTTAAGAGACTTCATTACCAAGAATTCCAGTAACAAAGAAATATTATCACAGAGTTATACGAACTTGGAATACTACTTATTCAGTCTTTATGAATTGGGTAAATTGATAAATAGAAGATTGAAGCTTTATAACGGGATTGGAACCAATAATATTGACATCAATGGAACTTTAAGTTTGCGGGCTATAACATTATTCACTGATTTGAGAAAGTATGCCGAAGAATCTATATTCGGAATGGTGGATGATAAGGTCCGGGAATTATTGGACATGGTTGAATACGACGACTGGTTTCCTACTGTTGCCAACGACGAAGCCCATTATTCCATCAAGGACTTTGCTCTTTTCTTGGAAAACTTATTTACATCGATTTTTTCCAATTTACCTCTGAGCTTTAGAACTTTGGGGTTGTTTAGAAGTTATGATTTCATTGCCCAACACTTCTTGAATATTTTGAAGGATGCCGATAGGTTCAATCGAACTGCCATAGATAACTTTGACTTGGATGTCCGCCATTTAGAGTCGTCTATGAATGCCTTATCTAGATCGGAAGATCCGGATTTTAAGGAAGCGGGAGGTTCAGTTTCCTTACAATCTACATTTGCCGAATTGCGTCAATCGATTGATTTATTAAAGCTAGATAACTATGACGATTTTAAGAAGAACCCTTCGTATAGGACTCGGAAGTTTGACCGAGTCAAATACGAAGATGGTATCAGGTTGATTTCTAAGGTTCATATTCCCGATGAAGAAGACTCTATGTCCATGTCAGGAAACGAGGACAGTTTCACTAACACCTCGAGTCACAGCTTTGACCAACAGTCAATTTCCAATTCTACGGCTGCTAAATTTGCCAAGTTCAGTAACAAGTTTCGAGCCAATAACATTCAATAATAAAGTATCTAAATACATAATGTACAGTAGCTATATATTTACGACGATTTCCACAAATAATGGTACCACCGTCTCCTGCTGAGTTGCAGTTTCTTTTCATCAACTATAGCTTGGATTTCATTTTCTAATGCCTTCTCCTCTGAACTGAAGCGAGCCTGCTCCTCGTCGTACTCCAACGCCAACCCCACCATGTGTAAAAACATATAGGTACTAGATGCTATGAGAAAGGTGTGAAATAAAGGATTTTTGAATTGTCCTACTTGTGGTTTTTGGGGCTGTAATTCCTCTACGCTTTGGGGAAACTTGACACTATATGATCTGTGGAACTGCTTGACAGATGGCCCACTAAGCCGAAGCGGTATTCTAGTTAATCTCATATTTTCAAAAAGCATGGAAATGAAACCAGAAAATATCTTCCCCGACGAAACGTCTACAATACAACAACGTAGCAATACAAGAGTATTTGGTAAAGAATCCAGTATGTATTAGGGATATATTGTGAAATATAATTGTGAAATATAATTGTGAGGCCGATCCTATGTACAGGAAGGCTCGCTCAGTTGTTCGCGCCAACATTGGTGGCGATTTAACTAGCTTGACCAATTATCAATATAACACATTTCTATAAGGATGTTTAGAAACAATTATGATAATGACGCCGTGACGTATTCTCCAACTGGAAGATTATTTCAAGTGGAGTATGCGTTAGAAGCTATTAAACAAGGAAGTGCTGCAGTTGGAGTCACTTCCAAGACTCATGTGGTGTTGGTGGCCTTAAAGAGAAACGCCGAAGAGTTAGGATCATATCAAAAGAAGCTTATAAAGATAGATGACCATATGGGAGTAGCATTGGCAGGGTTGGCACCAGACGCCAGGGTGTTGTCGAATTTCCTAAGAAAACAAGCGATGAATTCCAAAATGGTGTTTAATAGACCTTTACTGACTTCTAAAGCAGTATTATCAATTGCCGATAAAGCCCAGGAAAATACCCAATCTTATGGGTCTAGACCTTATGGGGTAGGATTATTAGTTTCTGGGTTTGATGAAACGGGGGCCCATTTATATGAATTTCAACCTTCTGGGTCCGTATTAGAATATTATGGGGCTTCTATTGGAGCTAGATCTCAAGCCGCCAGAACTTATTTAGAAAGAAATTTGGAGGCCATTCGGGACTCTGAATCAATTGAAAAATTGATAGTACATGGATTGAATGCTTTAAGAGATACTTTGTCTCAAGACGTGGAGTTGACCTTAAAGAACACTTCTGTCAGTGTGGTCGGTAAAGACACTCCATTTACTATATATGATGACGAAGAAGTACAACAATGGCTTGATAAGTTGGATTCCGTAAGTAATTCTTCTAATAGAGATGAAGCGGACGATGAGGAACAAGAAGATAACCAAGATAATGATGATAATGATAATGATGGAGATAATCAAAATACTACCGAAGATCGAATGGATACTGACGAATAGATTTAACCTTCATATATAGCTAATCTCCTCATAACATTTATAATTTTAATGAAAATTCATAGTAGAGTGTACTAACTTATGAGATGCTTTGTTTTATAGTTCGTAAAAATACTTATATACAAGTTCATTAACAAATCAGGTTTTGTTCTTATCTTGCTGCTTTTGCTGCTGCAATTGTTGCTGTTTTACGGCCACTTTTTGAATGGCTGTCATACAAACTTTTTGCATATCATCAACTTCGTTTCTGATATCTTGAGGATCATGAATTATGCCTCTTTCTCTGATGTCATCAATCTTAGATTTCAACCCCTTAAGTTTCTCGTTGATAATTGACTTTTCTTCATCTTCCATGAAATTACCAAATTGTAAGATAGCATTTTCCGTATCGGAACAGATAACATCAGCTCTTGTGGCATTTTCGATGTGTTGTTTTAATTCTGCATCTCTCTTAGCATTTTCCTTACTTTCTTCAAGTAATTTTTGGATCTCTTCTTCTGTTAAACCGGTCTCACCAGCCACGGTAATCGAGACTGTATTTTCTTTACCATAGTGTTCCAGATCTTCCGGATATTTAGTCTTGTCAGTGGCGCTGACATTAATGATACCATCAGCATCAATCTCAAAATTAACACTAATTTGTGGGGTTCCTTTGGGACTAATAGGGATATTCGACAATCTAAAATTTCCAATTAACTTATTGTCTTTTACCAACGTTCTTTCTCCTTGGAAAACCCGAACTTCTACACCGGTTTGTCCATCCACTGCAGTAGAAAATATTTGCTCCTTCTTAACGGGGATGGCGGAGTTTCTAGGAATCAAAGGACTAAATATTCCTCCATATGTTTCGATACCTAACGACAATGGAGTCACATCTAGAAGAACCACATTCTTGATGTGTCCAGACAAGACAGCTCCTTGGATAGCTGCACCCAATGCAACAGCCTCATCTGGATTCACGTCAGTATTCGGCTTTATGCCAAATATTTCTTCCACCGTCTTCCTAATCTTTGGCATTCTGGTCATACCACCAACCAAAATAACTTCATCAATATCTTTCATCTTTACATCTGCGTCTCTAACACACTTTTTCACTGGGTCAATGGTCTTGTTAATTAAATGGAGCGTCATCTCGTCTAATTCATCCTCAGTCAATTTCATATTAATGTGCTTGTCTTTAGTGATGAAAGGAATCTCAATGGTGGTTTCTTTCACATGAGATAACGCAATCTTACATTGCTCTGCAGATTCTCTAATTCTTTGAACTGCCAATCTATCATCCAGCAAATCAATTCCAGTTTTAGCCTTAAAACCATCAATTATATAGTTCAACAACAAAATATCAAAGTCTTCACCTCCTAAATGAGTGTTACCATTAGTGGCCCTAACCTCAAATACCCCATCCTCTATATCCAAAATGGAAATGTCAAAAGTACCTCCGCCTAGATCAAACACTGCCACTACCCCATCTTTTTGTCTTTTATCAATACCGTAAGCTAAAGCCGCAGCAGTAGGTTCATTAATCACTCTCAATACTTCCAACCCAGCTATTTGTCCCGCTGCTTTGGTAGCCTGTCTTTGGGAATCGTTGAAATAAGCAGGAACTGTCACAACCGCGTGATTGGTGGACTCTGACAAATGTGAGTCAGCGATTTGTTTCATCTTTTGTAAAATATATCCACTTATATGAGAAGGAGATACTTTCCTACCCAAGGTGGTAGACATCCAAGCATCACCATTTTCATTGGGAATAATCTGGTAAGGGATGTGACCAAGATCTTTTTGTACCTCCTCGTCAACAAATTTTCTTCCAATTAATCGCTTCGTAGCAAAAAAAGTATTCTGGGAATTGATGGCTGCTTGTCGCTTAGCTGGTAACCCCACCAAAGTTTTGCCATCATCTGCCTTAGCATCAAATGCAACTATGGATGGAGTCGTCCTACCACCTTCTTCATTTTCTAAGATCTTAGCTTCGTTATTTTGCACTACAGCCACTGCGGAGTTTGTGGTTCCTAGATCAATTCCTATCACTTGATGCTGAAATCGTTTCTGAGAATGCCACGCAGATCTCAATATCGACGTCTTGGAGGCCAAGTTCTTTATGTTTGCCCGAGATACACTGACCCCAGAATTCACAGAATTGCCAAATAGTGCAGTCCTTAACATGGTTTCTGTTGTGATAAGTAGTTTACAGATGAAGATAAATTGCTTTGCTTTATTGAAGATTGCAGCGCGCTTTCGCGATGACGTATTAGAGGTAGTGAGAACAAGACAGATCTTGCTAGTGCTTAAGAGGTTATTTCATTAAGAGATGATTTCATTAAAAGTGGCTTCATTAAAAGTTAATGCTATTTGATGTACCTCTTTCTCATCCATAGGTCAACCTTTTGAACTCTAGATTTAAAGGCATGCTAGTTCCATGTCTTATCGTTCTTCTCGTGGAGATGCGTTTTGAATTCATTTCTCATAATAAATTTTGGGTGAGAGCTCTCGAAATCAAAATAGCTGAAGACGTAGCCAAACATGTCTTCACCGCCAGATCTGATAGTGTGGAGTAATATGCTCGGAAAGTGTTCTTTTTTATAATCAACAGGTGTAAACCCCGTACGATGACATGTGTTGTGTGCTCTTATGGTGGTGTATATGGAAAAAACGGGATTCTGGTTCCTATCTAGTTTTTGACCCATTACGACTCCCAAATCTCCTCTCCTAGTAATGACTAATATGCCATTTAGCAGTTCTTCACTCTCCGATGAAGGCAGGGTAGACAAACCTTTGTAAATGGCTGTTTTATCGCCGAAGCCTCGTGTATAAAAGGCACTCTGGGTTTTAGTCGAATGCAAATTGGTTTCATCTGGAAAAAGAGCAAATATCGTATTAGAATGAATGAACCTGTCACAACTAGCAAGCGTAACAAAGATCTTCTCGGATAATTCTTGGGCATCGCCAGGATACGCCCGATCTTTGATCATATATCGTAGAAGATAAGAATTCAACAAAACATCATCCGGGAGAATACTACCATAAACTAATACTTCAGAAGCGTAAACTAGGTGATTATAAATGCCGTGGTCAACTCTCAATGAATGATATATAGACCTCTTTATAAGACGTGCCTGAGTCTTATAGAAAATAGTTAGCATTGCAACATTCAAACTCCCCGAAGCGATCGGGTCCGTTATACTTACGAAACGTGACAACAAGCACTGGCCCTTAAAAGCCAACTCCGGTTTCTCCTGCTTAGCAAAAGTGATCTGGAAACCATGAATATTCAAAACGTGAGTGTTCATACAACTTGCTATTTCCTCAACATCATCAGATCCTTCTTTGCTCACTTTAAGGTTGAACCTGCTTAATAATATATCATCAAGAACCTTATACAAAATTGACATTGCAACAATTGAAGAACCAGGGGAATGACCTGTTGCTACTCTCAAAAGCGATAGATCCTCCAAAAATGTACATTCAGATAATTCTGACGCCTCTTCGGGATTTACATGAAATCTCAATTGGGGAAACTCTTGGGAAATCACATTGATCGCATACAGCAAAAGATTCCTCAACGCCTCCAGATCAGCTATAGCTCGAATATTTGTTGAAGCTTCAGGGGCATTAATAAGTTGAAGACCAAACCGGTCAAAAAGAGTGACAAAATCAAGTTTTTTGTGTGTCAAAAACGATTCAAGCCACAATCTATAAGGATGAACAAGAAAATGGCTTTCTTTATCCAATAAACTAACATGAAACCAGAAATTCTCCAAGTCTTGGGGGCTCGTCAGATTGGCTATTTTGGGGTCGTTTAACAGCGACTTCAACCAATCTAGTCCCAACTTAAATGACTGTGCCGTTAACAAGCTATAGTAAACAGACCTTGATTGTAGTTCAACTCTTCCCAGTTTCTTAAGTGATTCAATGATACCTGGTAACTCATGATACTTTCTATAAACTATGGGTAAGTAGTCAACATCTTCAGCAAATAACTCGAAATACTCCCCAATTCCCTTGTTGGGTTTCCCGTCGTCATCAAACAGATTAAATTGTACTTCTTTATCATAGAACTTCATAAGCGTTTCATAGGACCTCGTGTGATCTCTTTTACACGTTTCTTTAAGATCAATGGCTGTTTGAACACGAAACAGCACAAGTATATCAAGATAACTCTTCACCAACAATTCATACCAATTATAATTGTCAAACAAGTTTTTCAATTCAGAACTTGCACGGGTCAAATTAATTACATCCTCAACAGATAAGTGGCCCCTATTAATAATTACATCCCACAAATCGAACGGCAAATCATGTATTTGCATCACTTACTTCCTTGTGGTGGGAATTAGTTTTGTGTTGCCGCATTTGCATTTCTGCGATGAGATGAAATATTTCAGTAACCAAACATCATGGGAAAGCGGAAACACGATAACAAAAAAGGGAACAGACCAAAGAAATTCAAGATCTCGGGATTCATAGATCCAAGCACTTCAGGGATATATGCTACTTGTAATAGAGGCAAAGAACGAGCCTGTATTAGCGAATTAACTGATTTGTTCAACGAGAAAGCAGAAGAGTACTACGATTTAGACGAATGGAGAGCGGAAAATGCCAAAAAGGAAGCAGGTGACGAAGGAAATGAAGAAAGGCCAACCAAGGAATTGTCAATAGAAGAGCAAATCAAGCAAGAAGTTGACGGTTTAAAAGAGGCCAAGAACTCGAAGACCAGTTTATTCTCACCTATTGAATTAGAGTGTGAATGTTTAATATTTATTAAAACTCGTAAGCCTATTGAACCAGAAGGGTTTGTTAAACGGTTGTGCGAAGAAAGCTTGGAAACAAAGCAGAAGAGAACCAGATATACCCAGAAATTGAGTCCTATTACTTATTCAGTATCACCAAGTTTAGAGGAAGTGAAAAAATTAGCAGAAAAGGTATTGGCTCCTCATTTCCACAATAAAGAAAACCAAAAGCCATATAAATTTGCTATTCAGGTAACTCGAAGAAACTTCAATGCCGTTGAAAAGCCCACCATAATTAAAACGGTAGCAGAGTGTGTAGGAAGAGACCATGGACATTCAGTTGATCTTAAAAATTATGATAAATTAATATTAATTGAATGTTATAAAACTAATATAGGTATGAGTGTGGTGGATAATTACGACAAGTACTTCAAATACAACTTGCAACAATTATATGAAAAATCCACTTAAAGCTGTACAAGTCTATTATTAATAGGCGGTAACGATTTGAAAGATAACCAATCGGCGTCACTATTAGGAATTAAGCCCATTTTATTCAATTTCCAAATCCCAATAGCCATACAAGCAAGTTGACATATTACATAGACTATTTTAGCCTGGAGTATAACTGATGCATTTTTGTCCGTCTGTAAACTTCTGAAGGTTCTATTTGTATCATTAAATATAGCTTTTATAGGGTTAATGAATAACATTACCGTCATCATTATGGGGATTAATTGTAAAGAATTTCCCGTCATATAACTCATGATAAGGTTCATGGTGATAGATTTGGCTGGAGCCGTAGCAAGTTCCCATATTTTTTTGTTCTTTAATTCATCAACGTTCACCGACTTGCCTTTAGGTTTAGCATTCTTGGAATTACTCGCACTAGAATTGGTTATATCTTCATTAAATCCAGCAGGTGTCACAAGATCTTTGGCGTTGGATCTTTGAGATATTTGGGGGTTTAGAAGATCAGAATATTGGTCTGCTAACATGGTTTTATTATCGCTTAGGGCCAGTTACGACAACTTTGCTTATAGTGTCGTACAGAGAATGAGAGGAAATCAGTGCGCACTTTGCCTCAGAGCACCTCAGGCTTTCCCTGAAACTATTTCCATAGATCCATTTTTACCATTATCAGAAACAAGAACAAATTGATACACCATTGAATCCTAGATTTATACATTTAAGAACCATAGATTCATACATTTAAAGAACATCATCAGACAAGGCGCTTAGCAAGTTACGACAAAGCAATTGACACAACAAGCAGTTGAACTAATACAATCGATTAAATATGAATTCCACTGAAACCTTTAAGAACAATCCATTGAACAAAATCATCGGGCTCTCTATAGTTTTATCTATGGGATTTTTACTAGTAATTTTAGCTGGTATTTATGGAAATTGGTATCCAATAATCAACGGAATAATATGCGCCATTGCTCATTTACCGGTGGCTATCACCAAAGCTTTGTCCAGTTCTAATGACTATGACTTCAACTTTGATCCAGTTTTATCGTCTCAAGGAAACGTCTTGAAAGAAATTGGTCAATTTGTTTCTGCCTTTTTGGTGGTAACGGGGTTTTATTTACCTATTCTCTTGCATAATTCTTTAATTTTGACTAAAACTGCGATGGTTTTGACCATCATTGGGGGAGCTTTGATTTATGGAACTGTTTATACTTTCAGTCTGTATTTTGATGAACCACAAGAAGACGAAATGAGCCATGATGTTATATAATATAAATAGGATCCATTGTATGCTCATATGAATTACTCTTTCTACTGTAGACCTCTTAGTCTTATCGGCGTTATCGTAGTTGATAAAATCTGTACTGAAATATACTTTGATTTCTGAAACAATGCGTAAACCTCATACCCGCGATGGTGTGCGATTATGCGTGGATGAAAATCTCAACTAAATATATTCTTAATATACTGCTATTGACACCATGACTGTTGATAATACCGAAGCTTTGGCTCTTGCTGAAAGGGATATTGTTCAAGAACATCAAGCAAAGGAGAAAGTGGTCAATGAAGAATTCAAAATATGGAAGAAAACCGTTCCTTTACTTTATGACACGATTAACACGAGGGCGTTAGATTATCCTTCATTATCGGTCAAATGGTTGCCTGATTATGAATTTACCGCTGATAAGTCCAGGATTATTGTCAAATTCTTATACGGAACAAACTCTTCTCAACACACTCAAGATTATTTAAAATTGGGGTCTGTGGAATTGCCTAGTACCTTGTCTCCTGAGTTCAAGACACAGAACCCTGACTTAGCGAAGTTACCTATACCTACTGAAGGAGATTGTGATTTCAAACAATTGGCTACCTGGAAACATAACGGGGAAGTGAACAAGTTAGAGATATCTCCTAATGGTG
Source organism: Yamadazyma spencermartinsiae (assembly GCA_030582355.1). Classification (NCBI taxonomy): domain Eukaryota; kingdom Fungi; phylum Ascomycota; class Pichiomycetes; order Serinales; family Debaryomycetaceae; genus Yamadazyma; species Yamadazyma spencermartinsiae. The sequence goes on along the minus strand of JAKTXB010000032.1, from coordinate 72,094 downwards.
AAAATATAATTACTTTTGATAATGAGGGTATTGTTCATTTGTATAATTTAAAGGTGGAAAATAAGGACGTTAAAGAATTCAAGTATCATAAATTAGAAGGGTACTCTTTGGAATGGTTAAATGATAATGAGTTTTTATCAGGTTCTAATGATTCACAAATTGCCTTATGGGATGTTCTGAAGCCTTCTACTCCTATTCAGTCGTTCAAATCTCATAACGCGGTTATTAATGATTTGACTTTGAACAGAACCCATAAATCCATATTTGGCTCTACGTCTGATGATTATACGTTTAAAATTCATGATTTGAGATCCCCAGCAAACGAGAATGTGGCAATAAATGTTCCCCAAAATCATATCCAGAATTCCATTAAATTTCACCCTCATATTCCAACTTTATTAGCCACTGGTGGTAGAGATAACGTTGTATCCTTATATGATATGAGAAATCCTAGTAAACCATTTAGAAAGTTGTTCGGCCATAATGATAGTGTAGTGGGATTAAAATGGGATGAGTTCAACAATCCTAATAAGATCAGTTCTTGGTCCTTAGATAAGAGAATTATGATTTGGGATTTGGATTACTTAGATGAAGAATTCGTTTATCCTACTGAAGCTAATGAGAACTCTAGACGTCGGGCTAATAACAGAACAGAAGATCCTTGTCTTAAGTTCATAAGTGGTGGACATACTAACAGAATCAACGAAGTAGATATTCATCCCAAGATCAATGGATTGACCATAAGTTGTGGCGATGATTATCTCCTAGAGATCTGGAAGCCAAAACACATAATGCCCGAGGAAGAAGAGGAAGAAGAGGAGGAAGAGGGGGGAGAGGAAGAGGAAGCTGAAGAAGGAAAAAAAGAAGAGTCTGAAAAAGAAGAGAAGAAAGAAGACATGGATGTTGACGAAAAATAAGTATAAAAGATTAATAGTTTTATTTGTATTATAATATATACACATAGTTATTTCAAAAAGTTTACATCAATGGGTCTATTGCTATATACATGCCAATGAAGATAAACTTTTAGAAGCTCGTTATTGATTTCTTGATAGCAGCAGTTACTATTATCCAATACTAAAAGGGTATTAGGATTTAATTTAAATCGTATGTCAGTAGCCATAAGAAGGCAGTTTTGAACTTTAAGATTAGACAAGCCAATGACTTCGACGGAATACATAAATCGGCCAATCCTATTCAGTTTCTGAATCAAATGAGTTGGCAACAATTTTGAATTTCTGAATTCGGGTCTTAGATACTTGTTATTTAACAAGGTCAATAACATGTCATTCTTATAGGGGCGTTTAGGAACACTTTCAATAGGGGCAGGGGTGATAGGCCTTCTTGTTTTCAATTGGTGTTGGATCTGGGAATAATATTTCTCGGTTAAAGCGTTATTACTGTCGAATAATATATAGTCAAACTTATTACTTCTGAACCAATTAACAAAAGTAGCCAATTGAGCTAACGACTCTCCACAGATAAAGCTTCCGCCATAGCCAACTCTATCAAGGCCTATTCGTTTGAATTCCATCAGAATGTTTCTGAATCTACTATTCACTCCTACGTAATATCCAGTATTAGCGGTAGAAGAGATCCTCATTATCTTAGAAAGCTCGTTGAGAGATAACCCAGAAGAACTAGAACTATTAGAACCTGTTCCAACAGTACCAGAGCCAACGGCGTTCGACCTGCGTTGTTCCATTCGACGCTGTAACATAAACGTTTTACTCAACTGAGATATAGAAACACTTCCATTAGCAGGTTTAGTAACCTTACCAGGAGCCTGGGGAACTTTTGTGTTTGACAAACGGTTTCTATGAACGTTAGTTGTATCCTTCAAAGGAGTGACACCATTACTTTTGTTCTGAAGCAATCGCCTTCTATTAACTTCAGCATTCTGTTTAAATACTTCAAACGGATCCACCATCTTTTAGTTCTGTTTACAAACAGCGATTTCAAGATGCGCGAATTTGACCATGTCTTCGATACTAAGGACTTATACCTGCTTAACTATGCCTCTTTATTCAAGCTCTATCAACGGTTTTCTTTACTCTCATAAACAGATATAGAATAATCTCTTATTAACAACTTCTTCAGCCTTATGGTATCGTTTAATTTGCTATCATCTTGAGCGATCCATCTAATAAACTCATCGTGAATCAAATTGAACCATCCATTATGTCTTGGGCATTTTCTTCTTTCTATTAAACAAATATCTTGGAAATTAGACTCCTCCAGTCTGTAAGCGTCAATAATGCTATCGATGTTGTTTTTAAATTCGTCAAGCATCCGTTGATCAACTTGTCGTAACTGTTTGTTGCAGAGGCACAAGTCGATCCTCTTGGATTTACTTTTGCTTTTAGATTTCACTTGAGCTTCGCTATCGATCCCAGATAGCTTGTCGTTCAAGAGCTTCATGCATTCCTTATACTTCATTAATAATTCCAATTTGGTAGTGATGGTAGAAATTTGTTGTTCGAGTTCCATGATTTTGGCATTGATAGAAGATAACTTCTCACGAATATCTTGTGGTAAACTATTGAATTGGTCTGAACCTTCACTTATATTTTCAAATTTTATGAGTTCAGGGAACTTATTCCCGAGTTGATTAAATTCATCCCGGTTACTAGTATGGTTTATTAACATATTAATATCCTCCGTATGTGCATTATTGTTCAAAATGTTGGTGAAGTATTTGACTCCACACTCTTTACTACAATACTTGGACTTCTGACCATTTTCAATGGATATTGGATTCCAGCAATCGTCTACCAAGCATTTCCGTTTCCAAGCTGAAACTCCTAGACCTTTCCACAGGCAAAACTTACAATAAAACTTGGAAATTAAATCTTTATATAAGACATTGATTTTCATACACTTGAAATGGAACCATTCATTGCATCCATCACATCCAATCATTAACTCCCCTCCTAAATCTGGTCTCCTACATATGCAAAAGATTTCTTCACTATTTAAATTGAACTTAGGAGAACTCTGAAACTTCTTGAACTGTTTGGCGATTTCATCGTTGCTCTCATATTCAACTGGATGATGAACCATAGATGAATAGCTGTTGCTTACCATGTTAGCCTAACTTTTACAAAATCTGTAAATTATCTTCCACACTATCAACTAAGGCACAATGAGAATGGTGTGCGACTTTTCCACTCAGCAGAATTTGAACACCACAACCTTGAACATTGTTCTTGAATACTTACGCAACCAGTAAATAGTGATATAACATGGCCCCCAAAGTAATCTTGTTGTCTTCTGATGATGAAAAATTTCCAGTCGATGTCAAAGTGGCAGAAAAATCCATATTAATCAAGAATATGATTAATGATTTGAATCCTGATGGATTAGAAGAAGATTTCGAAATCCCTACTCCTAACGTAAGAAGTACTGTGTTAGAAAAAGTGATAGAATGGTGTGAACATCACAAAAACACAGTATTCCCCGACGATGATGATGAAGACGCTAAAAAGTCGGCCCCAGTGGATGAATGGGATAAGAACTTCTTAAAGGTTGATCAAGAAATGTTATACGAAATCATATCAGCTGCCAATTATTTAAATATTAGGCCCTTGTTGGACTCGGGCTGTAAGACTGTTGCCGAGATGATTAGAAATAAGACCCCTGAAGAATTAAGAAAGATATTTAATATTGTTAATGATTTCACTCCTGAAGAAGAGGCTGCTATAAGAAGAGAAAATGAATGGGCTGAGGATCGTTAGATACGACAAATACACGTGATTGTTTTGTAAGAGAGAATTTCAACTATTTAAGTACTCTACACAGCACCATTAAACGCTGCCGAAATATTGCTCTATTTGTAGTGCTTACTTTTGTCTTAACCATAGCTTAACTATAGCTTAACTACACATCGCGCTATACTTGCTTGTGCGCATTTGTAATAAAAACATTCGATTAGACGCCATGGCAGACAATTCTCGGTCGAACGACAAAGAGAGTTCCACGGAAAAACAGGTGGGCGACGATAGGGACGACCATAGAAACGGAATGACTAATAGTAACGGCTTTTGGAGTGAAAACAATAATGGAGGTGGACAAAGTTCACATGATTTAAATGGCTCAAGTGATGAGATGATCCAAGGAAATGATGCTAATATCGCTAATTACTCAGTACAAGATGGAAGACTTTCAGGAGCAAACGGATCCACTTTGACGGCAGCAGATTTGAACGTTGCATCTCCGAGTTTAAGGCGATTCGGTTTGAATGCTACCGCCAGACAAATACACTATGTGGAAAATAAGATTTTGCTCGATAATTTGATTAACAAGACCATTAACTTGGTGTATGATTTGACCAAGGAAAACAAAATTAGACCAATATTCTATCCTACTAGTTTTGATGATTTGAAAAGTGGAGTGTATAAAACTAACAAGTCCTTGAATCAAATTGGAAAAGCAGCTTTGCCTAAAGACAAAAAAGTACAAACCGAGCAACTACAGTTGCATGGTATCGAAGACGTGGATTTTAAAGTGTTGAAATTAAACTTGCAAATAAGTCATAACGATTTAAGTAATGGGTTAAATTCATTGGATAAGTCTTCGATATCTGTGTTGCTAGAACTGAAATTGAATCAACAAGTGAAGTTTTTATTGAATTTAAAGGATAGAATCGACGATACTTCATCAAAGGTGTTTGTCACTGGGGATTTAAATGCTGGAAAGTCGTCATTGTGTAATGCTTTGCTAAGAAGAAAGCTTTTGCCGGAGGATCAACAACCTTGTACCTCCGTATTCTGTGAAATTATTGATGCTTCTAAAGAGAATAATTATTTGGAAGAAGTTCACGCTATTCCTGTAGACTCTCCTGACAAATACGACATAAAGGATGAAACTACTTACAAAATATATCCTTTGAAAGCTTTGCAAGACTTGGTTTATGATTCCGAAAGGTATTCCTTATTAAAGGTATATGTGAATGATATCAGACCTAAACAACAAAGTTTATTAAGAAATGGTGTCATAGACATCAGGTTAATTGATGCTCCTGGTTTAAATATTGATCTGTATCAGACCACCCAAGTCTTTTCTAGGCAAGAAGAGATTGATTTGATAATTTTTGTGTTGAACTCTGAGAATCACTTCACGCTCAGTGGAAAAGAATTCATTACATCTACTTCAAATGAGAAGCAATACTTATTCATTGTATCTAATAAGTTTGACAATATTAAAGATAAAGATAGATGCAAGAAGAAAATCTTAGATCAAGTTAAAGATTTGAGCCCTGCTTCACACAAAGACGCTAAAAGCTTTGTTCACTTCATTAGCTCCAACGAAATCTTAGAGAAATTACCTGATGGTGATAATCCAGATGGCGATGACCCGGATGGCGAGGGCTCAGATGACAATGATGAGTTCACAAATCCCGAATTTGATAATTTGGAGGCCTCTCTCAGAAGATTTGTTTTAGAGAAAAGGGCAGTTTCTAAGTTGTTACCAGCGAAAAATTATTTATTAAATATCTTGACTGATATAAGAAAGCTCTGCAACATTAATGAAATTCTTTACTTGCAAGAAAAGCAAACGTTAATGAATGACCTAACTAATAACATTAATCCCCATTATGATGAGATAATTAACAAAAGTGTTGCTATTAATGACACAATTTTAAGATTGACCGAAAACTGTTGTAACAATAATTATCAGTTTACGAAGACGGAATTGATCGACAGTATCAGCAAATTGGGAGATCATCAAATCATCAAATATCCAGGAATTCAGTTTGCTTACGAATACGCCAAAGAAACTCAAATAAAAATGGTTAGCAGTATTATTTCTGTGATAAATTACTGTGAAGAGAACGCCAAAAGTTCCACCAGCGAGACCGTCAATGAAATTATCAAATTGGGGGAGAAAGCTTTAGGGGACGACTTTTTAAGTGACAAAACTTTCAAGAGTGATTTGATGTTTAGTAGAAGAAGAGATTTGGCTGCTAAAAGCCTTTACCAAAGTATCGAATTTTCAGACTTTTTCGACCCTTCATTGGAGTCTTTCTTGTTATGGGCCGGGCTTCCCAGTGACTTGGTGTCAAATAATTTGAACCATTTAAGCAACTACAATCCTACTTCAATTATTACAAAGTTGCCCTTGACGGCTATAACCTTAAGAGAGCAATTACCAACCCAAATAACTTTGCAGACATTGTATTCATCGACGAAAATCTTAACTTGTGGGGCTGTCATCAGAAGAGTATACTCTTTGAGTAGCTTCGTCACTCCTTCATTTTTGAAAAAGGTTTCGGGGCCCTTATTATTGGGTGTTTTTGGTGTATCATTGTACTACTTGGTTAATGATATACCTAACGCATTCCCCAGAAAACAGGCCAGAAAACTCAGGCACCAAGTGGCTGAATTGGAGTATATCCATAATAATGCTGATAGAATTGCTAAAGAGTGCAGAAAAGTTTTAAACTATCCAAACAGATTGGTGATGAACAACTTCCAGACCAACATCGATAAAAGAAATAATGAAAAGTTTGATATTGAAACTAAAATCAACAATGCCAACTTGAGCTTAAATTACTTTACGGGCTTAAAAACCAAGATTGACCATGATTATACTGTTATTTCTGATATCAATTTGGAAGTGGCAACCGTCGATTAGAGAACCGATACTGACAAAGAAGCAAAACGTTAATACCCTACTTGTCTATAGTCTTATTTTAAATGTACATAAATTGATATTTGAACTTTTAAGTTCGTATAAGAACCCATTTAGCGTTTTCTATGTATGTAAATTAATACAAAATTTACCACAAGCGTTATAATACAGATCAAGAAGCAACTCTCAATGGCTCCCTTGTAACATTCATTTCCCTTGTAACATATGCCAGTGTCCTGGTTCGTGTTTCTATCATACACAGCTCCAAAATATTTGTTCAAGCCAAATAGCACCATTAGCGGGCCCGTACAAATTAATCCCCATGTGGTGGAGAATGCTCTGGTTCCAAAGAAATCAGCCACAATGGCAGGGTATACTCCAAAAGTTAATCCATAACTACCACCGACTAAGACAGATGTTCTTAGATGTTACGGAGACTAGATGAAGGTTTCCGTCATTGTTCATTGTTAGAAATTGTCCCAACGCCAATAATAGTACTGTTAAGACCATAATCCATAATCTTTGAACATGGAACCTTTTGTAGATCAAATCTGAAAGGACTCCTGAAACAACCCTACCGCTGAAAGAGGCTATTGAAATTATAGCTACCTGAAGGGCTTGAATTTTGGCAGATAGTTCTGTCAAATCCTCTGAGGGTGAACTGCCATGATTTACTTGGGCTGCTACGATAAACCCAACCGAATATATATATGTCTGGCCCGATCCAGCTATTAATGCAACGAAACAATAATGCACCAAAAACGACTTGTTCATAATCAACTTTTTAATCACTTGCATCGGAGTCTTTTTTGCCTTTGCCTTTAAGTTTATGGATGGTGCTCTTGACAACCCAGGGGAACTATTAGTAGAATTGGCATGCGAATTGATATTTGAGGTTGGATTATTGCTGAAAAAATTATTCACAGAACTCATGGAACTGGAACGGGGAATATTCCTTAAACTACTGAATGAATTATTCCTTGAAGTGATGACTGGTCTTGAAAAAGTGTCTTTATCAAGTTTATCTACCAGGTTTGATTTTTGTAATGATACAGCAGATGCGTTCTGATCCCTCAAGTTTTTGGCGGAGGGTAAATATTCCGACGATATGGACGACAAAGAGTTTCTGGGGGTCCTTTTACCAATACCCCAGAACGACAAAGATCCCACCAAGGATGATTGGTTTGAACTACTTTCATGAATATGTGAATTTGGATTGTTGATCTTTATGGGCTTTGTCTTCTGCGGAGAAGAAACGGATTCATATGAATTGCCGTCATTGACATCGCGTTGAAGCAAACTTGAACCTTCATTTATACCAATAGCAGATTCCTCTTCGATAGCCCCAGAACTCTCAGATTCGTTCTCTTCATTCTCTCCGTGATCATGATCAGAATCATGAATATAGATCGTTACAAAACAAGATCCAATCAAAGTGACCAAGCCACAAAAGATGCACAAACATTTCAACAACCCACCAGTATTATTTGGAAAATATAAAGCGGCTATTACAGAGAACAACGTAGCAGATAATCCGTAGGTACTCACAGGAAAGACACCAGCAGTACCTCTATGATTTGGAAAATTGGCTTGGGCCGCTTTTAAAGATGCAAAATAAGCGGTAATAGACCCGAATCCCATTAAACCAACACTTATACATATTAACAATAGATTGTGAAAGCTTGTCATAAATATCCGATGTAGTCCATAATACCCTAACGATAATAATATGGCCCCTAGGAATATCGCAAATCTGGGCCCACTATGATCTATAATGATACCTCCTAATAGTCCTCCAACACCCGTACCTATGCTTACCGAGAACGAGATGGTAGCAGAGTCTGATATGGTTAGTCCGACTCTCTTGATCAATTGAGGACTATAGATCCCATATAAATAAGGAGTACCCGTGGCCAAACCGACAAAAACGGACATTATCAACGCAAACACCCGTTTATATTTAGTATCGGCGAGATTCTGCTCCATTTTAGAGATGAACTAAGAAAACAAATGAATTAGCAAACGTAACAGGACAAGCAAGTCTAACAAGATAACTATAAGGAACAAAAACAAAACCCAACGAATCAGACAAATAGAATCATGTAATCCCCAAACCTACACCCATACACCTAATCAGCAGCAGTCTTCTATATACAAAGACTTAAATCACTGATAAGAAAGTCGCGCTGAAAATTTTTAATCTCAACAACCACTACAAACCTTGTGCACAATCTATCCACTACAGAATAGTGCACCTTAAAAGCTTCTGAGATCGATATGGGTAGATTAAATAACACCGAGTTCTTAAAACGATTTGGTGATTTATTGGAAGATAACAAGGGGAAATCTTCCGTCTATTTAACGCAGAAAAGATTATCACCAGTGTTAGATATTGACAACGAAAATGACAATAACGAAATCAAAGATATATCTAGTAATGTAGTCTCATACGGTGATAAATATGCTACCAACAGTACTGAGTATCCTTTATTAATAAGAATCTCTACTAATGACAGTACTAAAAAACACAAAATGTCCACCGTGGTGGAGACCGCTCAATTGGAGCAATTTTGGGTAAATTATGCACAAGTAATAAAATCTGGATTTATAGGGCTCAAGAAGAAAGATAAGAAGAAGAGTAAAAAAGGAAAGGTGTCTAAGTAACTTTGTGTAGATAGATGTATATATAATATATAATGACTGGTATAACTTGGTGCGTCAAAGATCTTCCACAATTAATAATCCGTTAGGATATATACAATTGAAATCTTTAATGCTTTTGTTATGGGACAAATATTCATTCATGACTACCTTTGGTGGTAGTGGTGAAGTCAACTTAAATTTATATTCGGGAGAAAAACTGGTTAATTCTTCAGCAGTTACATCTTGGTTAGTTACTTCAAACTTCTTACCGAAATAATCACCCCGATATAATTCAACATATGCGAAGATATCATCGATAGTTAAATCCACTGGGAATTTCTTTGTAATTCGCTCACCATTAGGCAATTTCAATCCAATTTTGGCCATTTCTTGGTCAGGAGGAGGCGATTGTTCAAGTCGCTTGAAGTAATCCAATTTATCAATTAAATACCTTTTGAAAATTGCTGCTTGACGCTTTTGCAATTTCTTTAGTCTGTCTTTGGCTAAGGAATTTTGATAATTTAATTCTTGCTGCTTTTTAAACACTTGATCTATAAATACCTGAGACAATTCATTTCTAATTAATTTTAACTCTGGTTCATACTTTTGGATTTTCTTTATAAATTTATTGTCTATGACATTGTCGCCATTTACATGATTATTCAAAGTTCCTTGGACTTTAACCAATAATGATATCCTTGAAGGCGTTTTGGTGGGCCCTTCGGGAGTCATAGTTGTATTTCTAGTTAAGGATAATAGCCCTAAAAACGGGAACTTGGTGACATTTAAACTATTAGCCAATTGATAGGCTTCAGGATTAGTCAAATCCCCTCCCCATATAATGAAATTGGGATCTTTGAAAATAGATATAAACTTGGGATTGGTAATGATCTTATTAAATATACTGGAAGATCCCTCTAATTCTGAATTAGTTAAGTAGACAAATAAAAATTTCCCCTTCTTAGTAGCCATATATAACGCTTGCGTATAACTCCCCTGGTAGAACGGTGGTAACCTACCAACATCAGAATTCGTACCATTACTGGCACCATTTCTTGTAAGCGAATTCCCATTATTAGTATCATTATTCCCCATTGATGTAGAATTTTCATTTGAAGTACTCGCACCGCTACTGTCACCAGATACACTGACAGGCGGTAAATTATCTTCCAAGTTCCGGATAAATTTATTTGCCTTATCAACCGGGTCGTAGTTGTGGATATTATGAAGGTTATTCTCTGTCAACTTAAAATGATCTCGGAAATAGATTATATTAATCAATTTGGCCAATATTCTGACAGCAATGTACAAACAAAAGATTATTGGCTTAAGGATTAACATTTGAAGTAAATCTGACATCTTCTGGAGTCGCAGATTTATGGCCTGGGAATTGAACCTGTTTCTATTCGATGGCTCAGCAGTTTCGTTAACATCATTATTACTAGCATCATCATAATAAGCGCCTGGCAAATTAGTGGAAGGGGGGTTACTAGTAGTACTATTCAGGCTTTGAGGAAGCGGCTGATAGCTCAGAAATATTCGCTGATACCAGCTAGTCATATTAACTGTGGCAGAGTCTATTAGCCTGTGTTTGTACGAGATATGTTCTAGTTAGATTCAATCCCTTTTAGTGATCATGTAGCTTTTTCGCGATTCCCTATATTAATACGGCCGGGCCCAACTAGTGAAATCCTCGCACTAAATAGGTCTATTCGGGCCAAAGCTGCGTCCGAGAACTGTGGTGGTGCTATATATGTGTTTCTGAAACGCAAAAGGGTCAATGACTTCAGGTAGGATTAGACGATGTCAAAACGCCCATTCCGGTCTCTTTATAGCACTGTAGTGATAATTAACCAGGGTTTCTTCATAGATGTAAAGTGAAAAATGGGTCGTGTCGCACTCAACCCGGAAAATATGTGCACTACTACTTTCTGGCAGGTTTTAAGTTCAACTAGGCCTGCGTGGCGTAATGGTTAGCGCATTTGACTTCTAATCAAAAGATTCCGGGTTCGACTCCCGGCGTGGGTTTGTGTTTTGCGGTTTTAGCTCAGTTGGGAGAGCGTCAGACTGAAGTATACTTTAGTCACAGTTAATCTGAAGGTCCTGTGTTCGATCCACAGAAATCGCATAAACTTCTTTTTTTTTTGGTGTCATTTGCTTGAATAGACGGACTGTGTTCAAGTTGGAAACTTGGAAGAGCCGAATAGTCCGTTTCAATTCTTTTTCTACGCTTACTCTCATTTTTGATGCGAATTATATATTTGATTGAACTTATTAAGTGTTTTTTGCAAGATTGAGAAAATGATTATGACACTCTTCAGCAGCACCCTGGCAAATTGCAAAAACCGGATTAATCGCCATGACGTTAGTATCATTATTCAATTCTTTACTCTTGAAGTTGTAACTAAAATGATCAGGTCTCTTATTTGTATTCTCTTCGGAACAAAGGCTCACAGAGTGTTCAGAAACACTTAGTCCTAGTAAAGAATAATTGGTATGATAAAAATCCACAGACTTTCGAGGCTTATCTTTGAACCCACCCAGTTCTTGTTGACCACAATTTAGTAAATATATCTTGAGAGCCAGTTTATCAAACGTATCGTTTCCTATGATGGATTCTAGGAGAGAATGGCATGAACCTATCCAGAAGCTGTAACAACTATCTACCAATTTGTTCGATCTTCCATTAAAACCTCCTTCTAGTTTTAACTGACGAAGAGTTAACCAACTTAATAAAGAATCAAAGTTCAAATATTGGTTGTTTCTAAACTTGTGCTTCAACTCTTCTGAAGTTGAACATTTTGCACCCAAAATTAGAAAGTAACTACTTAGAGCACAGAATGTATAACCACCATGAGCCTCCGTATCAGCTATACCTGCAAACCCGCCTTCATAAGTTTGACAAGATTTTAACCAACTTAAAGTATTTAAAGTGATGTCCTCAGTTAAAATGTTTAATAAAGAACAACATACTAATACACAGTAAGTTGATCTGGTGTCACTTTCACCATTTTCATGCATTATAAAAGAACCATCTGGCCGTTTCAAACTTAAAAACCATTGCTTCAAGTTGTGTCTTATCGAATCCAATAGTTCGTACTGCTTTAAAATTACTAATGTCAATATAGCAGCATAAGCAGAGGCAACATGTCCCATTTGGTTAGCTCCTCCACTTATTCCTTCTTTTCCGTCCTTTACAATCAATGACTTGATTTTATCTACGCATAGATCAACTAACTCCAGGGGCAACGGTTCAGAGTCATTGGGATGAATTAATTGAAAGCTATTGATCAACCAATATAACATCCAAGAATGATTGGAATCAAGACTAGTATAATGTGGAGGTAGCAGGCGAGTTAAACAATTCATAATGTATTCTTCATGATTTTCTACTTCAAATAATCTACTGTGGTGCTGCTTCAATACGTCATTATATATGGATTTTATCATGGACTCAGTCTCTTGTTGTAACTCAGTAGTCACCGACTCGTAGTTGTCATTCGTTATAGGAGATTTCATTGTCATCTTATTAAGTTGGTCAGAAACAGGAGGTAATTCAATATCCTCAAAGTCGCCAACGTGCATGTCTTTCAAATCCTTTCCTAATAACTGTAATAAATAATTAACCTTATCATGATTCATGTTAATTTACTGTATTAGGACGTTTCTATAGTCTTGAAAAATAACGAGCGACGTCGTGCCGCACCCAATGGCTGCTAAAACTACATCGATTTCTATAAATATTCATTAAATCATTAATCGTACACTATAAACTCTGATGTAAAAACCTCAATATAGCCTCATAACAGACTATATACTGGTCAAAGTTTTGACACATGGAGATACGTTGTTGCCGTTGAAACTGAATGGACTTATACACCAAATCCTTCGAATCAAAAGGATTTATTTTCCCTGACGAGAATAATTGTGGGTCCGAGTTGACGTGCTTGCCATAAAACTTAAAACTGCTAATTATCAGATCTATGGCAATAAAACAACCGGTCCGGCCACACCCAGCTGAACAGTGAACTAAAGTGTAATTGTTCAAATTGTTTTCTTGCACCAAGGTATTTTTATACTTTATAAAATCAAGTAAAGAATCGATATTAGGCACCCCGAAATCCGGCCATTCGGTGAACTCTAAATGATAAATTAAAAAGTTATCATCAAATTTATTCAAGTTGATTAGCCTGAGTTTATAATTGTCAAATGTCTTCATCTCCACAACTTTTATGGAGTAATGGCCAATCGATTGAGTGTCAAAGTAATTGTCAGTCAACTGGTACTGTTGATTTAAACATACAATCAAATTGATTTTATTGTTGTAGACGATATTCCAAAAATCATTAATGGTAGATTTTAATGGATTCTGGGTAGCAATATACTTATTATCCGACAATTGGGGGAAATGAATGTAATTAGCATTGAAGTAATCATCATCTGTGATGTGTTGGTCTAGAGCCTTATCAGGAGAAGTAGGATGTTCGTATGGAGAGCTAATTAGTCTAACTCTAGAATGTTCATAGGGCCAGATGTTGTTATACCGATTCTTATACCCATACTCGATACCTTTTGGAATTTTATAAACGATAGGATCACAGCTGGGACAAGGAGAATTGGGGGAACAAATGTTCGAATGCTCAGACATGAGTTCTGGATTTAAATGAGCCAGTTTGGTTTTGGTTGGATGTTTTCCTTGATTGGCATCTATGGCTAAACTTAACCTAATTTGTTCTGATTTTTCCAATTTAGTAAATCTGGAGTTCAAATATTGCAACATTTTGCTGTTGAGATTAACTTCAACATTATCATTATCGCTAATAATAAAATGTTTCAACCAAAGGGGCAAATTAGTTAATTGAGTTTTGGAGAAACCAGGAATTTTTATGCTATAAGGATAACTGCTGAGATCATCAGAACAGTTACCGGTGCTACGCAGACCATTGATAGATACATTCGGAACATTTTGAGAACCAGAACACCTTGATTGATTCACAATAGATTTAATATCTAATTTTGGCAACGCATTTCTCTTGACAGATGCAATGAATTTTTGATTGGCAGGTGTAGATGAAGGAAGTTTAAATCCCGACAAAACGTTATGAGATTCCACATGCTCAGCAGAATCATTATCTTTGCAATCCGATTCCACCATGGAACTATCGTCAGTGATGGCAGAAGGTAACCCATCAAATCCATTCACCAAGTAGCTAATGGAGTAGTTCCCATTGTAACTCAAAAATTTATTAATAGTGAGACAAAGATTGCTCGACAACCGGCGAGTGGAATTGTCATCAACAAACAAAATCTTACAATCTTGTGTTAAGATCTTTGACTTTGTAGCAGAATCAATACTATTGGACGCCAAAATCTGGGGCAACTTATAAGATTTCCGTTTCAATAAAGTGGTAGGAATACAAACGTTAATGGAGTTTCGTAAATGCTTTGTAGAAAAATTATTGAAGCATCGAATATCAATTACTATAGTGTCAGACAATTTGCGTAAATCTTGATATTGGATCCCAATAACATCCGGGGGAACATCGGAATACTGGCTCGTACTACTAGAACTCCCCGTAGGTGTTACAGGAGTAATTGGAGTAATGGGGGTAATAGGAGACACCGACCCCATAGGATGGTACGACCCGGATACTTCCGAACACCCAGTAGGTGTATTACAGCTGCTTCCATGATTACTGCCATGAGAACTCGTATCGTCGTCGTTGTCACCCTTTCCGACACCTCCGCCAATCACAGAGTTGGGAGGTCGTAAGTATTGATTATTGTTGGAGGCCGATGAAATGTAAGCAGCGGACATGTATTTAAACAACAAGCTAGAACAGTGGGGGAATATAAGTTTATTTAAATTTGTGCAAACAGTGCTAGAAACAGAAAACTGAAATAGTTGGTGATTGTTGTGGATATCTATTAATGGGCAAGCTTGATTGGTGTTGGATAGTGGACGATGCTATACACTTAATTGAGGGCGCTACAGTTAAAGGATTAAAATGATTTGGAAAGGACAGCAATAGTTATATAAGGAAGCTTGGGTATTCCAATGATAGCGAGCGCACTGTTAAATTTAGATATGACGTCACACATTTTTATAAATAGAACTCGCGGGGGTTCTAGAACAATTTGTGGATGTCGCTAAGATATACAATGGGTGCGAAATAGTGACAGGTAGTTGGATAAGGTTTAGTTGAGTTATATCACGATATGGACGTGAATATACAGAGTGGGACCAAGTTAGACCGACAGCGTCAGGTCCATAGGCGTTAAATGGGAGCCTGCGAGAGGCTTACCTTGGACTTGGACTAGGCTTTGGGTAGAGAGGGAGAGCCACGCCCAAAATCCAAGTTAAGTCGTAAATGATGCGCCTATTATAGTATAAAACCCTAATCTAAAGTTAAAGGAGCCGCAACTTAGACGCCTTAGGAAGCGGCTGGAAGGAGGAGCCGAAAACTTCCGTCGTGAGCTGCTACTGAACCGTAAGCTGTAGCCTTAAGTCACAGCCATTCGCCAAGTTACAACACCACAAGCAAGTTAAACCCCCCACACTCCTGATGTCACGCTAGAGCCTATTATATTGGATTCTCTCTTCTTTTTGTGAATCTAGCAATGGCAATCAAAAACTTGCCTACCACTCTCCATCGATTAACCTTAATCGAGTTCTTAATCATCAATTCGTACATGCTAGGATAGTGCTTTTGTAAAAGTAATTTATTGGTAGTATCATTCTCACCGAGAAGCTTTTCAGTGTCATCATCGTGACCCTCTCCGTTCGATATTTGGTTGAAGTTGAGATCATTGTCAATTAAGACCCCGATTTCATCACATTTATCCACAAATTTATTGATGATATTATTTTGAATTAACCGATTATTGACCCGTAAATATGTTTGATAGTTCTTTAGGCGATCATATTGTTCCAGCTCCGAGGCCTTATATTTGAACTCATCTTTAAGTAACAAATTATAATCTTGTTGTAATTCGTGCAATTGAGTAACGATTTCATTGTATCTTTGTTGGAAATGTTGGCTATCGTTGGTTAAATTCGTGACTTTGATCATCAATTGGCTATTTATGGCGGTATAGCTTTGCAATTGTTGATGATATTTCTTGCTCATTTCTTCGATACGATCTTGGTTTTCTCGTTTAATTTCATTGATAATGATAGGTTGTTGATATACTTGTTGTTGCAATTGACTATTATCACGTTTTAACTGGCTGATTATTTCTCTCAATTCAATAATCTGTTGATCTTGATTTAGGATCTTGGTGATAAGTAAATTATCCTCCTTGGCTCTGGTTAACGGTGATTCCCTTACCGAAGGCTCTCTTACCAGAGTCCTTCTTGCCAGAGGTTCTCTAACCGACGGCTCTCTTACCAGATTCATATAATTTGTTGCATCCACAGATGCCTCCGGTTCTATGACATGTGATGGTTTGACTGGTCTTTGATTCGAGACCTTTGTGTCAACACGGTTGTATGATAATTCTGGTTTCATGGTATTAAACCCAGACTTGAAGGTAGTCCCTTTTTCTTCCGACTCATTATCCCCACGATCACCAGCCTTGGGGGTTTCTGTCCCATATATATCAGCAGTATTGGTATCGATGGTTTTATATCTTTGTGTTTGTTCTTCTTTCTCTATCGAGTCTTTCAAATCTCGTATATCTTTTGTTCCACTCGCAACATTGATGTCTTTAGCACTTGGCCGAATTTTATTCATATCAAGAGGACTTAACGTCCCCTGCTTCATAGGCGAATCCTGAGCTATCAACAGTCGTAATTCCTGTTTTAACTCGTCATTTTTAACCTTTATTCGGCTGATAGTATTATCCATATCTGTCTAGCTTTATAGTGTGTTCCAGTCTTTTGATAAAAAAACGCGGCCGCGAAGAAACAAAACAAAACAACACGATAGTTTACAAGACAAAATAAATTAGACGTAGTCACCACCGTTAACGAACAACGCTAAAAATGACCAGGAGAGTCAGGAAAGTCCCTCTTGGTGAGAGGATTAGAACGTATCCTCTAGATTTGATGATGTCACTTAACGAGCTTAGGCTCTCCATAGATTGGGAGGACTACAATTACCACGCTATCCTTGGATCAATTATGGTCAACGTCATTTTTATTGGGGTCATCAAGTTATCGGTCAATCCGACCAATAAGACGTCCATGTTTCAGGTTCTGAATTATAACGAGTATAAGTCCCGGGTTTTGACCAAACCTCTGGCGGTGTTAACTGGCCAGAGTGCAAATGAAGGGTACCGACAGACGAGTAACCATTCCGATACATGGAATACTTTACACCAAATTATAATCCTTGCTATATATGGGGTTTCGTTGGGAAATGCTATACACTTGTTATTTTTCAGCTATAGGACTTATTCGTTGTTATTTGTCAATAACAAGCCCAAAACTCCTAGTGTAAAGCTGCTGACGGTTCTGAAACTGAGCGGTGAAGACGACTCAGACGAGGATGTATCAGTGTTTTCAATTTTGGCGATGATCTTTGCGAAGGTGTTGGACTATGTCACTCCTAGATTCCTCAAGAGTTTGCAAGAAGAGAGCTATTATAATGATACCGAAACTACGAATCATAGTGGTGTCATGGAAAAAGAGTATAATTTCTTTGATAAGGATATTTATCAATTGATTATGTGGGATCCTTCTAAATTTCAGTTGATCATATTCAGTTACCTTAATCCATTATTGCTAATCACTGATCAGTTGCTAATATCCACTACTGCGTCGTGGAAAGTATTGATAGCGAATTTATTAATAAACTATCAATTGTACTTTCTTATTGATAAATTCTTCATTTTGTTGCAAGATAAACAAGTGGTCTATCAAGAAATGTTCCAAGAGTTCAACAATAAGTTTGTCAAACCAAAGACAAATATTTTAAGACGCGATGTAGGTATTGACACGAGAGATTTCAACAATGAGGTCATTGAACAAACTAACCCTTTCTTCCAGAATACTAAGTCTAAGGTTTTTATTACTCATGATTTGGATGGTAAACCTGTCGATACTGGGAACATTGACAACCATGATAATGACTTGGAAGACGTTGAGAATATGGAGTATTGGTCTCGTAAAAAGTTGCATTCGGACAGAATTAAGAAGCAAGTCGAAATTGATAAGATAAAGAATCATCAAACGTTCTTGAATAATTCCATGCTAGATAATAGTGAGTCAGACTGGTTGAATTCAAGTGTTAACGCCAACTCAACTCCATTTAAGAAAGTGGCATCCACGTATTCTAGAGATACACCTAGTAAATTCGATAGATCGTATAGATCTTTGGCAAGATCCCCAGATAGATCCAGCACATTCAGATCACCTCACAGATCCCCTGACAGATCTTATAGATCAAACAGATCCCCAGAAAGGTCTCCAGACAGATTCAATCGTTCGCCTGTTAGAGGGTCTTCAATCAACCCTAATATTCTATCAACCCCCAATAGATCTTACATTTCCAATGGATCACCTTCGAGATCCGCTTATAACTTTTCCCCTTCTAGGGCCAATCCAAATAGATCGGCACAACGATCACCAAGAAGAGTGGATATCGATGCTACCACTGACAGACTTTATCCCCGTTAAGAAGCAACCTATAATGAGTATTTGACGTTATCTTTTAGTTCTACAACATTATATATTTTAACAAATATACCGATATTTATATATTCTTTACTCTATAATTCATTAAATCCAAATACATATTTCATACAATTACCCCAAAGCCCCAAGTTTTCAGGATTATTCTTTGTATCAATATTAGCCCTAGGATTTTGAGAGTTGACGTTAGCATTACTATTATAATTTTCCGTTAAGAATAGCTTCGAACCATCTTGAATAAATAACTTATTGGAGTTGGTATAGTTTGAAGTATCCATTAGTTTACTGTCGTCATAATTCAAATCGGATGGAAGCTTGTTATTATAATTTTTGAATCCCAATTCATTACTACCAATGTCTTCGTTAGCGGTCAATTTACGATTTTGCAATTTTTCAATCGCGTCCTTGGAATAAGGAATTACTCCTAATAAAGAACCATTGAAAACCACCCCATTTTGCTGTAATGCTTCAAGAGCTGATGCTGGGTTATCATAAGTAATTTTCACCCAAGACTTCCCGGTGAAACATGGTACTATTTTATCGGAATTGTTAATATTAGAGTTCATATTACTCAAGGTGTTGTCGGCAGTGATGCTATTAAGAAAATTCCGCTTAGAATTCTTATTGACCTCAAAATCTTCCAAGATATTCCCAAATTCCTTAAAGTAATTAATGACATGATTAGCTAAATGTTCGGGGTATCCAAACACCAATATAGCACTTTCCCCATTGTTTAATGGATGAATATTAGATTTGCTTTCTTTGCTGCTAGCTGCAGTTTTAGTATTGCTAAGATCGTCTGCTGCAGAAGTGTCGTCTTTATTTTCATTGACAAGCTTATTAAATACATTATTATAATTCTTGGGATCTTTATTAATAAAAGATTCATTATGGTTATTCATAGGTTTATTTAAGGACAACAAGATCTCGTCGTTCAAGTCGTAGATCGATCTAGAAGGTGGCAAGTCATCTTCATAGTCATAAATGGAGAATTCATCCGTCAAAGTCTTGTTGATAGTCTCGTCGTACTTAGTTATACCTGTTGTGGTATCATATAAATTGGTGTTACTAACCCGAGAATCAATATTGACGCTCTTCTTAGGAGACCCAAATGTCATTAAATTGAACGATTGGGAATTCCCCGTGGCATTCATAGCGTCTTTATCTTTGGACTTCTTGGTGGTAATTTGAAACCCTGGCTTCCGCTTGCTAACTAAATGATTGGGTATTGTTCTCTTTGTAGGATTGTTGTTCCAGGATGGCTGGGTAGGCTGACCCGGGAGCATTTGATTCTGTCCATACACCGACATTATGTGGTGCTAGTGTGTCAATAGTTGTCCGTTGTTTGGTGTTTTTATTATAATGAAGTCGAGAAAAATGCGACATCAAAAATTGCGACTTTGGTGCGACTGATGAGATGAGGAGACATTAATATTGAATTTTACTGACTAGAGTTTATACTAAAACATGTTATTGTCGCCGGCAGAAAGACAATATCTATACGATTCCTTGACACAAGAACCTCCTATTAGACCAGATGCTCGGAATGTGTTTCAATTTAGATCGCTAGAGGCCAAAACCAATTTCTTGCCGGGATCAAACGGTTCTGCTAGGCTCAGAATGACGGATGGAAGTGAATGTATAGTTAGTATTAAGGCGAAAGTAGTTCCTATAGACCTGGGCAGCCTATTAGAATGTGACGTAGACTCCGAGAATTATAGAGATGACTCCAACTTCATCAATAATTTGGAATATAATTTAACCAATTTGTTATCCAAGAACTTCCCATTTGAGGCATTGAAATTGACAGATAAATACTGTTTCAAATTGTATATAGATTGCATAGTCATAAGCAACACCTCATACCCGCTCACCATGATATCGTTGGCGACTTATTTGGCTTTAAAAACAACTAGATTACCTAAATTGATCAGTGACATCAACGATGAGACTATTGAAGAATTGCCTACGTTTTCTGATGATTGGGAAGACGCTAAATTGTTAACGGAGATTATAAATGGGCCATTCCAGCCTCCTATTTATATAACCTTGGGAGTGATAGGAGGAAACCTACTCTTTGATCCTTCGTTGGAGGAAGAACAAGTATTGGAGAACGGGATTATTGTTAGCTTTTATGATAAAAAGGCTCTTACGCCAATCTACAATTTGAATTTGGCATTGAATTCTAACAAGACAAATTATAAAGGTCTTAATAAATCCTTGATCATTAGGGCCATATCTATGGTAAACAAATACTGTCATTTTATAATCCATGCTTTGGACACTTTGATTGAACAGGATGATGAAATTGACGGCACTATATTCTAGATTTCTTGTATTATATAACTTTTAATAAATATACACTTCAGCTAACAGTGTTGAGAAGAATAAGCGTGAACTATGATAGCAGTGGCAGTTTGGATGTTCATGGATCTAATCACCCCTACTTGCTTAATCTCCACACAGAAATCCAACTCTGCCAACAAGTCTCCAGGAATCCCTTCTCTTTCTTTTCCTAGCAACACTAACGACTTCTTGGGAAATTTCAACTCATTATTCAATTGAACTGATTTGTCTGTCTGCTCTAACCCTATTAAACTATAACCTTCTTGTTTCTTCAACCTCAAAAATGGGATTATGTTTTCGATCTTCACTTCACACATAGGCATCCAATAATCAGCTGTAACGGCCACAGTTTTGAACTCAGGGTTATTCTTCACACTGATATCGTGTAATGTTAAAAGACCAGCACCCAAGACATCACACAACCTACAAATCCCCCCTAAGTTAGGAGGTTTGTCGACCAATGAGGATACAACAATTAGATCACTTCGGCTGATCTCATTGCTTCTGCTATTGTTGCTATCATCGATATCCATAATCGAGCTCCATGCTCCACTTTTGGTTTGTAAGGGGTTTTTGTTGAGTAGCTCTGATGGGGATACGGCAATGTTGAATTTTTTGCCCTGATTCTTCCTGACCGGAATCCAATACTCCGACTTATCTTCACCAACATCGATATTCAAGTTCTCAATTTGATCTTGTGACAAGTAATCGACAAATTGTTGTCGAGTGACGTATTCAATAACATGATCACTGGCTCTCATCAATATCACCCCAGAAATATTAACCAAGGTCAAATTATCTTTGATGTCCCATAAAATAGCGTCTCCATTTCTATATTCATTTAAGTCGATTGCTTGACTAGTGGATTGGTAAATGTTTCTCATGATTTCCCACATCGACGGTGGAATGTTCCCACACTCGTCCCCCATGAACTGGGAGTAACTTTTGCAAATCAAGGAGGTTGAAAAGTGTCTGATCAATGCTTTATTGGAAGTAGCTCCTGGGATAATAATACTCAACAATCTCTGCAAAAGCTCAGTTTTCTCAGGTGAAGAAGAAGGCAACTGGTTGATTCGTAACATGAGGATCCTTTGGTAACAGCAAACCAAAGTGGGTTTAACCTCCTTGGTCTTCATTAACTGTTCCAAATCTTTGAATATCATGTCTTCAAATTGAGGTAAGTCGATTATTTTAAGTGAAATGATCCACTCCAAATAGATCCTAACCAAGGGACTGGGGTCGCTGGCTAGCAATCCGATGAAAATATGCAATTTGTTGGCCATGATTTCGTTATCAACTGTGGGTACGATACTAAGTATAATAGAACTAAGACGGAGCCTAATCCACTGTTCGTAGGCATCGGTAGATTTAATTACCTTATAGTAGTTGTACTGCTTCTGGTTTTCGAGAATATAGAGAAGCAAATGATTAGCAAACGTGGAAGATTTGATCGAATTGAAAATAGCTAGTAAATGGATGTTACTGGCTTGTTCATGAGTTTGATAGATCTTTATGTATAGTGGTTCATCACTGCTACCAAAGTAGTGATCGAAAAGATCACCAATGACTGGCTCTATTTTGAAAGCATTAGACTTCAACTGATACATGGTAAAACACTCCACCAATGCCTGACACAACCAGGTAGCTTGGTTGAAGCTTTGAGGGTGGTTAATTTGATAACTGGATAAACATTTGGTCAAAGTAGGTAACAAGCTTCTTCTGCCCACAGCATTCTTAATTACAGATCTGAAGAATGTTATTAAAGCATTGACCAAACTTGAATCGGACATAGCCAAGTTCAAGATCTTATGGTTTAAAATAGTCTCGATTAACAACTTATGCAAGTCTTTCTGATGTAATTGTAGCCTGATGGCTGCTAAATTGTCCCAAATCTCCAATAAAAGCTCCAGGATGAAGCTGAGCTCTTCGCCAGAACCCTTTTCATCGACAATGCCGTGTGCTAAAAACTTACTCAAAAACGAAGTAATGTTAAAGTTGGACCCGTAGTTCGATAAGTTGGGCGAGACTTCTGGTAAAATGAGTTTTACATGGTGGTTTTCTATGAGGCTCTTATCGGTGAAATAATTTACCGTTCTATAGAACTCACCAAGAAACTCCTCTCTTACTTTATAGAAGTCTTTGGCCTGGATGGTGCTACTTTTCACGTTAGAAAATGCCAACCTTTTGAACTCAACTAACGATTCAACGGTAAATGGCACTTGCACATGGTCATTCTCCACGTTACCGACTAAGATATTATTTAAGAATTTGTATTTAAAGACCACAGTTCTTAATACGGATTCCTTTTCCAGTTTCACCTCGCTCTGTATTTGTTCCCATAAAGTATCCAAGCCTAAAGAATGAGTGATCCTTATGCTAGAGGATTTAGATAAAGCTTCAAAAACGTAAGAACCGAAGCTTTGGGGGTCTTCCAAGAAAGGAAGTATATTCTTGTAAACCCAGTCATTAGTCTTGGAACTTTCGAATAAATATAAGTCGAGTTGAGATCCCAACAAGTTCGCAAAAACGTTGGAGTCTTCAAAGTATGGTAGCTCTCCATTTTCATCTATGAGCCCCTTGAAGTAATGTAATACAGCATTCAAGAAGTCGTCTTGGAAATCTTGACTCAAGTCAGACTCAGCAACCCCACTCGATTGTAGGTAGTCTTTAACAAGTCGCAAATTGGCGTTGATAAGTGCAGAGCTATTAAACTTGATAAACTTATCCACACTTTTTAAAAATGGTAATAAGTCAAACTTGAAGTTCAATAACAACTTAAGGTTGATGGTCTGGAGGGTTCTATGATATAAAATCCCTTCTGATTTGATCTCAAATAAGGGTATTAAGTAATCGTCATGGATACCAAATTCAAGTATCGACTCTTTAGCAGACTCAACACCTAACAATACTCCTAATAGCACATAGATTTTACATGGATCAAATGCTTCTTTAGAATCGGTTATGACGGTAAATATGGACGAAACAAGCTTTTGGGTTTCCTCCACCGATTGACAACTTCCTATCATGTCTTTAATATACGCAGTCAAAGTCTCCCCATAAGGGCATTTACCGTCAGAAACAATCAAATGATTGGCTGTCATCAAATAAGGCAAGAATATCTCTTCCAAGATCGGTAAGGCAAATTTAATCAAGTATAAGTTCTTCGGAGGAATATTCAATAGTAAATTAAGAGTGAATTTCCTAATGGAATCAGTACCGGCTCTAAATCCAGTAGATAACAATCTAAACCCCCATGAAGGGTGAATTAAGGAGTCGGAGCCTATCAATCCAATTATATCGCTAGATGCAGCTTCAGCTTGGTGTAAGGAAGTGTCTATGGCCATGATCTCAAATACAGTCAAGAATCTTTCCCACTCTTTCATATACTTTTTTTTGTTGGTCATGTCCCATTTGAATGTAGAAGTGTTAATATCTGAATCTATGGACAAGATGGAAACCTTTAGAATGGATAGGCACAACTTCCGATGCTCATGAGCTTCACTTACTAGGCCAATTTGTAAGAAGTCGAAATACGCATCGCTTTGTAGAATGTGAGATTGGAAAAATGGATTATAAACGAAGGTCTTAGCAGAACTGTCGTTATTTAAGTATTTCAACCATAGGATATAACCGTTGGTTTGGTGATTCTTATGGGAATTGGACACCAAAGAAAATATCACGTCCCAGAAGAAATCAGTTTCACGAGAGAAATTAAGAATAGAAGACATTCTCAATTTCAAAATTCTTAATGTAATTTCATAAATCTCTTCCACATTATAAGCCACGAGAAAGCATAATAACTGATCGAGTTTATGAGGCACAGTCAATGAAGTCAACGAGGTAAACGACACCTCCAAGAAATTTAATAGATATATAATGTACTCCGTCTCATAATCTTTTCTTTTGTCGTTTAAGGATAATAGCAGCATCTGTTGAGCTAGAGTCGACTTGATCTCAGGAATGAATTTGTGTGAGGAGTCTTTGACAAACGTAGAGAGAATTTTATGGACCTTGTCACAGAAATAAGAGTATAAAGCTGGCAATTTACCAGCCAACTTAATAAACCCATCGAATTGGGCCTCCCCACCAACTTCATCAATTAAATTGTCCACATAAGCTTTAGCATTTTCATGCACTGCTGCTATGGTGTCTTCATCAGCCTGATCTAGCAAACCACAAAGAGTGTTCAAATTGTCAGGAACTGGACCAAGATCTTTTGAGAGCTCTAGAACTATGGTATTGACCTTCTGAACGTCGAGGTACTTGGTGACAAGGGCCAATGTATCCAGCATTGTCTTCGTTTAGAGTCTTGAAATTTTTTTCGCTCATCGCGTTTTCTGTATTGGGAGTATTTTTTGCAACTAAAAGTTGGAGCTGAAGATAGTGAAGATAGTGAAATAGTGCACTGTAAAAGGTGGAGCGGAGGCTGGAACTACACAAGGGGCAAGTTATCCATCAGATACATGAAAAAAGGTAATCCAAACCAATTCAGCTTTTCGAAGACACAGCGGTGTATCGTAGGATCGAACACTCTTGTGCCGAGTGCTGCAAATCAATGGAATTCATAACTAGTAATCGCGATGTATTCAGTGTCTCCTAATTATTCAGTTTTATTCAGTAAATCAAGCATTGTAGAAACCTACATCACTTGCTATATGACATTTTCATTGTACTAATCTATACTAAAATAGTTACATATTCTTCTTTCCTAATGTTTATATTAAAGGAAGCTTTTCCCGACCGCTCGCATATCTTTACCCTTTCTGTTTTCCGCCTGCGCATCACCGATAAGAATCGCATTGAATTGAATCATATAAGTAGAACTATAGAGCTTATTAGGTATTTTTCTAGTTTCTAAGGGGAGAATGGGTGGAATTGTGTTAGAAAAAATATTGAATGACTATGAGCCTCATATGATTCCTTTATTGTCAGTTTTAGTGGCAATAGGAATAATTATTGCCAAACTTTTGTCATTACTGGTTGGAGGTACTAACAAAAATGCTACAAAAGCAGGTACCAAAAAAGCAAGGTCCAACTTTTATGACCGCCACGGTAGTGACAATCTCGAATCAATTAAATCTGTGGGTCCTGATTTTGTATGGGATAAAACTCCAGGCTTGAAATCTTACCCATTCAAAGACTCTGAATATAAATTAACCATGGGAATTAATAGATTGAATCCTCAAGATTGGTTATTGATAGAACCTAGCTATATGAAAACCATCGATACCAAATGGAAAATTGTCAATAACAACCACCCCTCCTATCCTAAAGATAAAGATTTGCATGGTAGTAGCGTGTTTGTCACTCCAGAAGCCGTACCAGCTATTACCGAATTTTATAATATAGTCATAAACTATATATGCACCAAGTACCCTATGTACTTCAAGAAAATTGGCGAGAAGGTATATAATGAAATTACCAAGGACTACATTCCAGCTTCGGCTTGTGAATCTACTAATCCTGAAGAAGCTACAGGTTACCTTCTCTATTTGTCCAAGACAATTGAGGAAGATTTTATTATCCTACTTAAGGATCCAGAACATCAGAAGGAAGAAGACGAATATTACTTTAAAGGGGGGATATTTGCATTTGCTGCTGGGTTCAATCCCGCAGATCGGTTCAACAAACCCTTGTCTTTTGTTCATCATCCTATACCAGGATATGAAACAAAACTAAAGATATCCATGAATAGGTTTTTCAATAGAATAAAAGAAGGTCAATTTGTTACCAGGAGTAACTTTTCGGTCCAAACCCATGATTTATATTATGTTGATGATCAAAACAAAGGTCATAACAAAGCAAAAGAGACAGTAATCGTTCCTTTACGAGAAGAAGATTTGGATTTTGATAAGGTATTTTACAGAAGCGAGAGACAGGTTTTGACTAGGTTGCCTAAATCGAATGCTGTTGTTTTCACTATTAGAACCTATTTAGAACCATTGAGCGAATTCAAAAAAGGAGGTCCGGAATTATGTGAAAGATTAGCTGGTGCTGTTGAAAAGTTTCCTCCGGATATTGCTATCTACAAAAACTCTGTTGAATGGGGAGCCGCGGTAACCGGTTATCTACGTAAACCAGAATAAATATGTATTAGACATAGCTATAAATATAAGTAGAGTTTATGTATATAAAGGTTGGATACTTCATAAATTGACGATTTCCTCTCTTACTTCTTCCCAGATATCCAAGTTTTTCTTAGCCCAGCTAATTAAAAACCCATTATAGCATAACAAAATATCATAGATCACTTTCAATTGTCTATTGTGGAAGTGTTTGAAATTTTTACTTAATTCATCAGTAATGTATGATATGTCCTCTAGCATGATCCCTTGACACTTTTCAAGCGTCGTAATCTTGGTTTTCAAGCCAGAAATTCTTTGTTTTCTAGTTTCATCGGGATGTTGATCCATTATATCGCTAACATATTGAGTGATCTTTTTGATGGAATTCATATTGGGGAACTTGAACCTCGAGCCCAGCCCGTTTCCAGCAGCTTGTGGATATTGAGTATTATAGGAGTTATTCTTAGCTGCCTGGTCATCTCTAATAACAGTTTCAAGTCGAGCTGATTCTTCTTCTGCCTTCAACAATTGGTCCAAAGTTATTCTCTTATCTGCTAGGTCTTCATCCAACAATCGTTTCTGTTTGATTTTCCGTTTTTGAAACTTTTGAATAAAGTTCAATATAGCAGTATATTGTACTGCTTCTCCCAAAGGTTCAGAGAATTTGGTCTCAAGATCGTTTATCAACGAGTTGATAGTAATATAAGACCTGTCAAATACTTGGCCCATCTTGTCCAAAATTAGGTTGAGTTTGGCATTATCTTTATCTTCGTCAGTTTCTTTGGATTTCGTCCTGATTATTGGAGAATCCGCCAATATTAACGAGAAGGAGTTGAAAACACTCCCCAATTCAGTATAATCATTGGCTAAGCCTATGAAATTATCCATTATCTTCTTATTTATATCGTCTAGATGTGAAGTGTTTAAAGTCTCCACCTTATCAGTACCAGCTGATCCATTAGTTATGTTTTCAGAAGAGCCATTAGGGGAGGTATCCTCTGGTGATTGGCCCTCCTCTTGAGATGGCGACGGATTTTGAGTAGGTTGGGACTCCTGCTCAGTAGCGCCTCCACTATTAATTAACTTATTGGTCTTCTTGGTCAACTTCTTTGAATTATTCAGTAAAGGTTTCAAAAATGACATTTTGAGGTGATTACTTGAAGGGTACGGTAAATTGGCATAAATCGAATCGGTCTTCAACCCGTTTTCCGGATTCAGATGATAAATGTCCTTTGGCAATTGACTCAAAACCAAGTTAATTTCATCTTGCCAGTTGGTATTAGGATCCAAAAACTTGGTGAAGAACTCCAAATGACGAATTTGGTTGATGTGCAAACAATTATTCAAGAAATTGGTCAACAACCGTTTCCGGTGCTCTATCAACCTGTTACTATTCAAATGAGTAGAATTGATATAAGAATAGTCACTAGCCAACTCCGGCTTATTGCTATTACTAGTAGCGCTAGGTGTGCTTCCATTAGCTGTTTGTGCCTTAGACCCCACAAGGTTATTCAACATGGATAAATTGAAATAGTTTTTAGGTGGAATTGGAGGGATTATCACCAACGGGAAGATCTTAGTGAGTATTTCCCGTAAACTTTCGAAATCGCTGTACCGCCTCCTTATTTGAACCTCCTCCTTTGGATCATCCTCATTTATCAATTTTATGGTATACACGATATATTTCTTCAGGGAATTGGCCATTCCTTCGCTGGAATTGTTGGCCTCGGTGATTTGCACCTTGACGTTGGAATTAGGTCGTAATAATCGACTAATTCGACTTCCGTGGTTGATTTGTATGGACTCTTGGGGTGTCCCTCCCTGATGGTTCTCATTATTAAAAAGTAGCACAGACTCTTCATTGGCATCGGCGCCGCCGTTTTTATTGATGTCCAACAGGCTGTGGTGGAATGGGTTATTGTCTTCGTCTCCAAATCCTAACAGTTCTGGCTGTAGGGCGTCTTGATTCAGGTCCAGCGGCTCAGTTCCTTGAGGGTTAGCGGGAGGGGATTGAACCTGTTCGAGGGTTCCAGGCTCTTGGTCTGATTGTGATGAATATTTGTCTTCATTGGTGTTGCTGCCATCCATATTATTACTACTGATTGCCAATAACTCCAGGGATTCCAACAATTACAAATACCTATGTACACCCCTTAGTCACACCTGGAGTTGAGGTTGTCGCTCTGAGTATTGTGGTCGTGTATGGGGCAAAACGGTGAGACTTGAAAACACAAATAAAATATGAGAAACGATGTATAATACATACACAGTGTATCCTAGTTAAATGGACGTGGACGATACTGGTGGTGGGTTGAACATCCCCAGCAATTTTTCTCTAGGCAGTTTGGGTGGCAGTGGAGGTTCTGGAAATGGTGCCATTGGTTTTGGAAGCGGCGCTGGTGCAACCGGCCCTCAGATTCAGGTCGTTAGTATAGAGACTAAATTCTGTGAGCTCCTAAAACATCTTCAACAAACACAAAGCGATCCTCTTGAACTTATAAGACAATTTAAAGACGTCAGTTCCACTAAAGCAATTCAAGTCAAAGATGACTTGTTCAATGACACCACTATAACCCCAGATGGACTTTATGAAGAGTTTGAGAACTGGCAATTAGAAACGAAGTTATGGGATTTGGTGGAGATTTTATATCATTTCCGATTATCCAAGTTTGATGGTCCCAAAATAAGTAAATATTCTTCGATATCTGTTAAGGAAGAGCACTTCAGAATCAGTAATACTAAATTGGCAGAGCTAACTATTATTATGACATGGATTAGGAACAATTCTCAGACCATTGACACTTCGGGGTTACCGTTGACTAGCAAATGGAGACATACGAAGCAAGCTATTCAAACCAGTGACCTAAATGTGTTGTCTGCCGATAGAAATGACAATTATTGTAATGAATTAGATATAGACGGCCCTTTAAGATTAGGAAAATCCTTACACCCAGACGATATTAACAACGACGAAGTTATATTTAAAACCATATATAAGTTGATTTTGTGTAATGATTATGATGGGGCCTTAGCTCTTGCTAATGAGTCAGGTAATTATACCTTATCAATGATATTGGTGGGAGGAATGTTACCGTGTTTGGACGAAGTTGTAGATAAAGACTACATTGAAGCAGTTAGTATTGACTCGGATCAATTAAACGGGTGTAAGCACAAACTTTTATACTACAAAGGTATTTATAGGTTGTGTCAACAATCCAATATCAACAAATATGAAAAGTTGATTTACAACTATTTGTGTGGGGCAAATATCAATGAGAATTTAAGGGAGTCGGACAATTGGGATGAAAGCTTGTTGTTATATTGTAATCAAATAGTAGTTCACGAGACCATAAGATTTTACGAGTCCCAGTTGCATGATAAGGAATCGGAGGATTTATCGATTTCAATTCCAAAGCCTCAAGTAGATAATATTGGAGCCATCTTAAACATTCTCCTGACTGATTCTAACACCACTATAGCAGAAGCATCAAGACACCCAATAAGAATTGTTATAGGTGGGGTTTTAATAAAAAATGTTTCTCCGTTGGTGAATGATCTTTCTAAACCTACAAGTAAAACTAATCAAGTCTATCAAAACAATACCTTGTTGAGAATAATTAGTCATTTAGCGATTTTCATTGACCTTACCAAGATTGAACCCTTGAATAATGACAGTTTCTCCACATTGATTAAGCTGTATATTAACAGATTATCCTCGCACAAATTTCTTGATTTAATTCCTTATTATTTACCGTTTATTCCTGATGATGGTGATGCCATGGAATGTTACTCCGACATCTTGATCAATCTTAACGATAAATCACAAAAAGTGAGTCAAATTAAGATTACGAAGACTATTCCTTACTTCAATGTTAGCATAGGTGAGTCAAATGAAGAGCGGATGAACTACTTTTTACGGAAAACAGTGGAAAAGATTTTGAATAAAACTGAGGCATACTATAAATCGGATTTAAATATTGAAATCAAAGACCATTCTGACAGCATCACCTCCATTGATAAATTATTATATGAATCGGTTGATTGGTTTATTATTAACAATATGCCCCAGGATACAATAGTCGTTTCTATAATCATTATTAAACGGTTCTTATTGTGTGGGAAATTAGCCGGGTTGAAAGAATTCGCTAAAGAGAAGAATTTCAAACAAATTATTAACAGTTATGATAATGAATTAGGGACAAAGAACTTACTAAACTCTGACAGAGCGGTATCCCCAGTTTCTTTAATAAACGATGAAGACCGTGAAGAACTAATAAGTTATGATGCTTTAATTCAAGGGTTGATATCCATTGGTGAATGGAAAAAGTTCATTGAAGACAACGGTAGTGATAAATTTAACTTTGTTAGCAAAGCCGTGGAGAATTCCATCGAGAAGACCACCAAGCAACTAAATGGATTGATAATGAAGTGGTTCACTAATTCCAGTAACGACTTGCTAAAAGAATTCAGAAACTTGTATATTCCTTATTTGATTATCGAATTACTAAAGATATATGAATACTCTAGATTCAATAACCCAAATTATCTCCAAAAATCCTTTGATTTAATTAAGTTGGTTGCCAATGAGGATGAAAACGACTTGTTGGCATGTTTCATGAAAAGTGGTAAATTGAAAGAGTTCCTTAATAAATGTGGGGAAGTATCTTTGGTTGCAAGCGAAAATGGGGTTAAAGGTATCTTTGCGTAATAGCTTGGTACTTCTTTATATATTAGAATAACTATTTAATTAATGTAATATTAACATACTCTACCTTAATTCAAGGACGCAGCTTTTTCGTATAATAAATCCACCACACTAGAAAGGTTCTTCACCAAATCTAATGAAGCTTCATAGGTAGAATCATTTCTTGGTTCATCATAAATGATAATCCATCCATTACCTTGATCCAATACTCCGTAGAACACCTTATCTAAGATCATCTGCGATAATTTTCCTTCTACTTGTTGTATGTTTAATCCAATGGTCTTAGAAATATGTGATAATTCCACACAACTGTAACTTTCAATAATCTTTAACAAGTTCTGTTCTAACAAATTATCGTATAAGGCGTTGAAATGATTTTTAATAATGGGGTCGGCTTTTAATTCCTTGGAATAAGTCATTAAGGCGGTCTCGAACTCTTTTAAAGATCTGTTGGAATAAGCACTAGAAATGGCTTTCATGGCATCTATATCTCTAGACTGAAATTTCATGACATTTTTGTGTCCTAAAATGTTATTTATATCATCAACCAAATTTAACATGACTTTTGTTAACAACATATATTTCAAAACATCAATGGATCTAGGATCATCTTGAGAGTTGAACCCTTCAAATGACTCGTAGAAATAGGAGAAGGCCGTCTTATAGTCCTTATCCTCGGAGTTCAAAATCCCACTTTGACAATCTAATTCAGCTTGTAATAAAGTAGGACAATAGATGGAATTTGCTGAGGTTCTAGCTCCAGTTAACGAGGCTCTAGATTTAGGAATATTTCTTAAAGCATGATAAATCTTGGACTCCAATAATTGGACTTCTACTAAGGAGGACTTATCATCTAACTTTTTGTATTCTCTCAATAATTCAGTTATAATCTTCAAACTTTCTTGATAATACCCTTTTTTATATAATAAATCTGACAATTTCAATTGTAAAGACTGTCTTAAAAACGACAATTTACTATCAACGGCCCATTTAATACTGTCCTTGGTGGAATCAATTTGCAAATCAAGTGTATCTGGAATGGTTTCAAAATATTCAATCAAGGTCTTGACTATTTTGGCGGTCTTAGATTTAGCAAAATTCCCTAAGACAGCTCGAGATTCAGATATCAAATTGGTTAATTTTTCTGGTTGCTGTTGCGTTTGATAGATCTTCCCCAATTCCAATATCCCTAGCTCTTGTTCCTGGAGAATCTTGTTGGAAGGTTTACCTTCATTGACACTTCCAGATATTAATTGGTCGTATTTCTCTTCCGCCAACACATACTGCCCATTGGCGGTTAATTCTCTAGCCTCTACTAACGCAGGGGAAGGTGCTGTTGCTGACATTGTTTTTATTCGGTATGGTCTATTTAATCCCTGCAATTCAATTCAATTCAATATGGCTTCCAGTGCCTGGATAATCGGATCTAATTTTATTCTATTATATGTATCTTGTATTTGCCATCAAACGGTTCAACCATTGAGATTTGGCGCGGATGGTAAAAACACGACCCTGCTTGAATTTTTCAGTAGTACAGAACTAAGATATTTAGACCAAAGAGGTATTGAAGCAACAGATGATTGGAGCCAGAAAAGTGGGTGTCAACGGTGGTGTGAGACTCCCTTTGAGTTTCAGTACTATTAGAATAGGTTTGCTACCGAGAAATGTTACGCCAACATCATTTGGGCGTGCTTCGCTCTTTTCTCATCAGGTTAGATGTTACTCCAATAAACCATTTCCTGTGAACTCCCAAGAACATAAAGACAAGAAGAAATTGGAGCAGCTCCCCAAATGGAAGCAATGGGCTTTATATTTTGAGAGTCAGGAGTTTAAAAAGAGCATGACGGTTTATTACATTGGAGGATTTGTGGTACTATGTATAGCGTTTTATTTCTATATGAGAGATAGGTATTATGAAGATAAACAAATAGAACACATCAAAAAGAAGTATAAAAACGATGCTTCAAGTCTTAGCGAATACGAATATTTAAAGTTAAAGGCTAATAGTAGCGAGAGTTTGAGACCTAAGGAAGAGAAAAAGTATAGACTTTATCAGATGATGAGGAAGGAATTCAGAAGAAAACATTTACTCGATAAAGATGTCATGTTTGAACCCACTCCGGAAGATTTGGACAACTGGTATCAGAAGCAACCCAGAATTAGCACAAAAAAAGCTCCTGTGCTAGATAAACTGGAACAATCAGATCTTGATCAAGACCCAAAACAAACTGCCAATATATCAAACCATGATAACCCAAATATTGCCCCACCTGAAGACACAACTGCGTTTTTTGACGAAAAAGCTCAAGCGTATGATGATGAAATTAAATGGGAAGAAAGGGCTATGTTATTAGGGAAAAGAAGAAAGTGGTTAATGAAGCAAGCCAAAGGAGATGTCTTGGAAATTGCATGTGGAACCGGAAGAAACATTCCTTACTTTAATCCCGATTTAGTGGATTCCGTGACCTTTTTAGACTCTTCTAATAAAATGATGGAAGTTACTCAGAAAAAATTTAGAGATAAATATCCTAAGTTTGCCAAAGCCGCCTTTACGGTTGGAAGAGCTGAAGATTTGGTTAATTTGACTCATGGAAATGATGACATCAAATACGACACGGTAATCGAGGCATTTGGATTATGTTCTCATGAAGATCCTGTTAAAGCCCTTAAGAACATGACTCAACTATTGAAACCTGGTGGAAGAATCGTGTTGCTAGAACATGGGAGAAGTACCTGGGATTTCATCAACAATCATTTGGATTTTAGATCTGAAAGAAGAATGAAGACTTGGGCTTGTAGATGGAATTTGGATATTGGAGAATTGGTGGATGATGCTGGGTTAGATATTACATACGAAAAACGAGTCCACTTTGGCACTACTTGGTTATTGGTTTGTAAGAGACCACAAGATCCAATTAATCTTGAAGAAAAGCCATTTTTGAACAAGCTTTTTGGTACCGAGTACACTCCAATCAAAAAAAAGTAATCAGAAGACATACATAAACCTGTAAATACATGTATATAAAGTAAAAGACAACTGTAGCTAAAGGTACACCCCATCATCTTTATTTTCTGTGGCATCAACTTCCTTCTTAGACTCTTTTGGCCCTAGCCCTCTATCCTTCAAAGTCTTTACTATCAACTCTATTCGACCCTTCTGGTTAGCTGCAACCTGTTCGTTCTCCACTATTATACCCTTATATAATTCAATATCGTCCTTGGATTCGGGGTTCTTTTCAATCTCATGTTGTAATTCTGAATTAGTTTCCTTCAATTTAGAAATGGAAACTTCCAATTGGCTCTTCACAGAAACTAGCGTGTCATCTGGTAATTCCTCTATGGCTTGTTTGAAGTCGTCCAATGTTATCGGCTTGGAATCAGTGGCCATGCTTCAGAGACAACAATTTGTTAAGTGAGAGTTTTTCTCTGTGGAAAATTTTAAGCAGCACAACAGACGATGATAGTCCGAAGCAGGTTCCAAGGAATTCTACGAAGAACCCCAAGGTTTAATGCTGGTTTAGGGAGTTCTTTAAGCTGGGTAACCGGTCCCAGACCTTTGGTCGGGGTACGAAGGTATTCTGAAGAAGCAGAATATATTATTCCTAGTATTCATCCGTTACTATTAAAACGAGCAGATGCTATGAAAGATGAATTTAAAGCTCTCGAAACCAAGATCAATGATGGCAGCTACGACCAAGAGGTTAACAGGAAGTTTTCAAACTTGTCTGTGATTCTAGATCATTACAATAGATATAAGCAAGATCTTGAGACCATAGAAGGCTTAAAAGAGATTCAAGATCCAGAATTAATGGGAGAAGTTGAAGAAGAGCTAAATTCCATCTTACCAAACTTGGTGAAGTCAAGTCAAATCTTACAAACACGTTTATTGCCACCAGTTAAACATTCAGATAATGCTAGTATGTTGGAGTTAAGACCTGGGGTTGGTGGATCTGAAGCAGCTATATTTACTAAAGATCTTGCAAATATGTATATAAATTTTGCCAACCACATGAAATGGAAATGGGAGATAGTTCTGGAACAACAAGGGAACAACGGGTTTGTCAATGAAGTTATTTTGGCTATAGATGAACCGGGGAGTTACAATACCTTGAGGCATGAAAGTGGTATTCACCGGGTTCAAAGAATCCCCAGTACTGAAACCAAAGGAAGAATTCACACATCCACTGCAGCAGTGGTTGTATTACCCAAAATGAGTGATGGGACAGAGAATTCTTTGGTTAACGATGAAAGACAATTCCAACCAGGAGAAGTAAGAGTCGATACCATGAGAGCTGGTGGAAAAGGAGGACAGCATGTGAATACAACTGATTCGGCGGTTCGTTTAGTTCATATCCCCACCGGAATAATGGTAATGCAACAAGATGAACGTTCACAGCCCCGTAATAAAGCTAAAGCCTTTTCTATTTTAAGATCTCGGTTGGCAGCTTTAGAAAGAGAGAAGGAAATTGCCGACCAGAAGAAACTCAGAACTGATCAAGTGTCTAGTACCGATAGGTCTGACAAAATACGAACCTACAACTATCCCCAAAACCGGGTCACAGATCATCGGTGTAATTATTCTGTTCATGATTTGACCGGATGTCTTCAAGGCTATAAACTTCTGGAATTGATAGAGCATATAGAACAGTGGGAGTTTGAAGATAGACTTCAACTGCTCATTGACAAAGAATCATGTAAATAGTCATTTTCTACAAATATTCATTACCATCTACACTCTACTGAATCCTAGCCGTGGCCCGGACCTAGCTTTTAACGTCACCGTGGCCTGACTCTAGCTTTCAACGTAACCGTGTTTTCAACGGCTTTATCATATCAAAACTCTGTTGCATCAATTCGCGGTAAGAGAAAAATCTTTCGTTGACAAGAAAACAAAAGAAAGGCTTTGCACCTGTTTGGCTAGCTATAAACATCCAGACGTGTATATTGAGTAGATATAAGCTATCGTTGTACCGGGTGTGATTTAAAGTTCATTGGAACTACTTTTTTTTTCTTTTTTTTTTGTCTTGTGTTTCCATCTTTCCATAAGAGATCGGGTTTATATGTGATAATACCAACAGCTAACATTTGTTGAATACAATTCTATTTTTAAAAGTAGAAGCCCACAAATAACACAAATATTGGTACAACACGGGTCATCCCTCCAAAGACATTACTCCCTACCTTTACCACTAAACAATGAACCATTTTTCTATTTCTGTACTAATAATATGGATTTCCCTACTACCTAGAGTGTTTAGTGTAGGTATGGTAATAAATCCAATTCTAGAAGGAGATACCAAAAGTTATTCTGGGTTGGACAACTTACAGCTGTGTTTAGGGTACCACACTAATAATGATGAAGTTATGTTGGTGAAAATTGATAGTGGGATCCGCCCCAAATCTCAATATTTGAATCTTAAAATCTTTGATTCTGAAAACAATTTGCTAAGAGCCTCCAATGACATTACCGATGAAATCTCCTTAATACTACAGAATTTGAATAATGACCCTATAGAGCCCGACTCTAAAGGTGATCAACCCAAACAGGCTAGATCAAATTTGATCAATAAGCTCTCGCCGTTCAGCCCCAATGGTGGTTCAGGGAAAGACCCCAAAAAATTGGATGAGCTATTGAATAATGACAGAGGAAAGAATCTCATCTACATATGTTTTGACAATATTTACAATGATCGATCATGGTCTTTTGAACCTGTACCCAGAGAAGTTGAATTGACAGTTAATTTAAGGGATGTTTCTAGTATGCATGAAACCAATTATGACTTATATTCCAAATACTTCAATAAATTCCAAGCAAATAACAATGACAATAAGCATTTGAAAAACATGAATGAAGTGGAATTTGATCATGAGATCAATGTTCTCCAAAATGAATTAAATAACGTGGTAGAGAACTTACAAAATTCAGAATTAATATTGAGGAATATTTTGGAGCAGGAATCTAAATTAAGAGATGTTAATGAAGCAATCTATTCTCGTTATACGGTTTTGACAGTTGTGATTTTGGTCATAATCTTTGTGGTTGGAATCTTCCAAATCTTATTTTTGAAGCGGTTCTCCAAAAAATTCACCTAATCCCTCGGCATATTAACTTAATATCTTCTTTTTGTTTTCCCTTTCATCTTTTATTTTACATAGTACATATATATATAATTCATCCCCTTAAAGGCTTTTACAATTGAATACATTTTTGTATTGATTCTAGTGTTCTAATCTACATATTCCTCTCATTTTTTCGTTGGTAATTATATCTTGACAAATGGTGTCCATTGCCTCTTTGTCCACCAATTTCCCAACATGAGAGAATTGTAAACTGGCTTGATACCCCATAGTTATTCTTTGTTCTGTTATTCCTAGTTCTCCGTGACTAAGAGCTTTTATGGCATTATAATACCTCGTAATATTGTCTCTGATATTATTATTGATGGGTTCGTTTTTGTCACTATAAATCTCCCACGAACTTTCTTCTTCTAATCTAGTAATAGATACAGATCCGTGACCTGGATTGTATGGTCCCCCTTTAGAATCAATGGCTGATTGAACCTTATTTTGGTTAGCATTGGCTCCTGATTGCTGATTGGACCCTGTAGTTTTACTTAACCAAATATATCCATTAACCCCAATTATTACAGTAACACCTCCCGGTAAATCATGAGAATGGTTTTTAGATTTAATAATTAAACTAGAAGGTACTTGCAAGAAAATCCCGTTTCTTAATTTCCCATATTTTAACGATCTAGTGTGTAAAGAAGCACTTCCGTTACTAAATACACTTTGTACTTCAGCATTTAATAAATCTCCTTCTTTTAAAAAATTTCTCATTTGCAATTCATCACTCTCCGACTTTCTCCTTAACACCCCACCTGGTAAGTTAACGGATCCCAACATCAATACGGCATCTTGCTTAGCGCCTATATCTACTTTCCATCTTTTATTCCCCACTTCAGTTATTCTTCCTATTATATGGTCACCAGTTTCAGGTTGATATTTCCCTCTTAATGGTATAACACTT
The DNA here is from genome assembly GCA_030582355.1 of Yamadazyma spencermartinsiae. Taxonomy (NCBI): domain Eukaryota; kingdom Fungi; phylum Ascomycota; class Pichiomycetes; order Serinales; family Debaryomycetaceae; genus Yamadazyma; species Yamadazyma spencermartinsiae. The sequence continues at coordinate 33,035 of JAKTXB010000032.1, read as the reverse complement.
AATAATCGATTCACTCTAGACACATTTCCTGCCACAGAAGAGTATGTATCATTATTTAAAAAGTATGTCCCATGTCCTTTCATCCAAACTGGATCATCTGTGACTAATTCTCCTGGTGTTACCATGGAATTTTTGTTGGTCTGTGGATCAGTATTTTCGTCATCTGACATATCTATATCTGAGTCAAGGTCATTCACTACCTTTTCAGGTTTACTTATACTAATGACATCAGCTACTTCCATATTAAAGGTGTGCTTCTGTAACAATTATTATGTAAAAGATTTCTCATCGCGCATCGCATTGAAAAATTTCAATTCCTCTCCGTAAGAAGTTGTAGATGAACCATTGGTTGGGACTGACACTGAAACTCTTATCAACTACAACTACCCATAAATTAGCGTTTCGCCCATTAACTTTCTTTAACAAAAAGGTTTGTATCACCAAACCAGTGGTATCAAATTTTAGGTTTTATCATCGCATAAATAAAACAGAGAGACGAGATTTAATGATGAGTAAATTTGGGCCCCCAATAGATCGAACTATGACTCAGTTAGATCGTGATTTCTTTCACAAGGAGTTGCAACTCCTTGTGGCATGTTTTCCCGACCCTACCAAGTTGGGCAAGTTTGTAAAAGACTGTAAGAAAGATATTTTATACTTGCCTTCTGTCAAACACATTGTTACCGTGGATGATATGAAGGGAGTACTATTACACGAAGATATAGATGATATAAATGGTTATGAAGCGAAAATCTCCGAAAACACTGCCAAATATATCAAGGAATTTGAACTAGTCATTAAACCATATACGTTTAAAATGGATTATGGTTTTTGGAAGACCGATGATATCCTAAGAGCAGTGTTGCCAGAACATTTATTAGAAGAAATTCCTGGTGGGTTTGCTCAAGCGGGGCATGTGGCTCATATCAACTTAAGAGACGAGTTTAAGCCTTACGGAAAACTAATTGGTCAGGTTATCTTGGATAAGAATTCTAAAGTGGAAACTGTGGTAGACAAATTGGATACTATAGATACCAAGTTCCGAACTTTTAAAATGCAGGTGTTAGCAGGGAAAGATGATCTAATAGTGGAGCAAAGTGAAAGTGGTTGTAAATTCAAGTTTGATTTCAGCAAAGTTTATTGGAATTCTCGTTTGAATACAGAGCATGAACGTTTAATTAATAAATTCAAGACCGGTGATGTAGTTGGTGATGTATTTGCTGGAGTGGGACCGTTTGCTGTTCCAGCGGCTAAAAAGAATACCTTTGTATTGGCCAATGATTTAAATCCAAACTCTTTCCAGTACTTGGAGGAAAATGTCAAATCCAACAAAGCTAGTGATTTTGTTAAGAGTTATAACCTCGATGGAAGAGAATTCATCAGACAATCGCCACGATTATTGTTGGACTGGGCCGAAACCACGAAAGCAGTAGAACAAAAGAAACTTGTTAAGAAGAGAAAGATTCTGGAAGATAAACCTGCGGAATTTAAAGTGGAAACTTATCAGATTCCCAAATTTTACAATCACTATGTGATGAACTTACCTGATTCTGCTTTGACATTTTTGAATGAATTCGTTGGTTTATATTCTAGAGATCCGGAGGTTGAGAATTTTATGAAGTCATTGCCTGACTTTAAACTACCAGTTATCAACACACACTGCTTTGAAAAGTTTTCCGCCGATGAACCAGAACCCAGGATGGAAGAATTGCATCACAGAGTCCATCAAAGAATTATCAAAGTACTAGACTACCCAATACCATTTGAAGACTGTGATTTTCATTTGGTTAGAAAGGTGGCTCCTACCAAGCCTATGTTTTGTGTGAGTTTTACCTTGCCTCATGAAGTAGCTTTTAAAAAGTTATAGACTCGTAGAAAGTGTATTATACTTGTAAATAAATATTTCCTTCCTGTCTTGTGCGCTGCTGCAAAAATGGCAAATGGCTGCGAAAAAATCAATCCTCCACAAACACACTCACTTCCAAATAATGCTGACTATTTTAGATGTGGCCGATTACGACTATACGGAGCTTACAGATTCTTATATGGGAGTTTTCAACACTAAGGCTTTCTATCAATTCTTAAATACTACTCAAACAGGGTATGCTCATTCGTCCTCAGGCACGGAGTTGTCGTTTCTTCTAAGGAGTATAGTAACTTCGTTGACGTTGTGCACTATCCAATTAACGATGTTTTGCTTTTTTAGAAATATATTTAAAACTCTTTACCAGCCAAGATGTTACTGTGTTCCTGTTAATGAAAAGGTGGAGCCTTTACCAAAAGGATTTATCAATTGGGTGGTACCTACTTTGCAACACAACATTCATTACTACTTATCGTTAGGACTAGATGCGTATTTCTTTATAAGGGTTATTAATGTGTTATTGTTGTTTTTCTTGGTGGTGGGCACCCTTAACATTATAATTTTAATTCCTATCAATATAACAGGAAGTAGTCGAGATTTTACTGCTTCGGGGTTGGATAGGTTGAGTTTGTCCAATATATCAGCAACTAAAGTGCACTCGTTGAATGCCCATTTGGTTATGAGTTTAATAACCATTGGTGTCTTCCATTGGTTAATCATTTACGAAATGGAAAGCTTCATTAAAATAAGACAGAGCTATTTGTTTTCAAAGAAACATCTGTCTTCTTATATTTCTAAAACATTATTAATAACTAACGTTCCAGATGACCTTCTTAACGAACAGAATTTGAAAGATGCGTTCTCCACTATTCCAGGCGGAATAGATGCTATTTGGTTTTTAGATGATTATAAGAAGACAAGTCTGAGTGTAAGAAAGGCAAAAGAAGCTTTGACTTATCTAGAATTGGGAGAATTAAAATATTTGCATCGCTATTATAGAAAAGTTGCCAGTAGCAGATACAAGTATTATACAGATCTAGCAGCATTGAGACCATATTTTTATCCACCACTTCATTTGAAAGTCCAATTCCCATTAATTAATATTAGTATGAGACTCACGTTATGGGGATTCTTAAGGATTTTCATGCTTCAAAGTCGCGTAGATCAAATCCACTGGTCAATTAACAGATTGAAACAGACAAAAGAAGTGATAGATCAAGAAAGAGCCGACTTGTCGTTAGGAAGATTAAAAAAGTTCAATGCTGTGTTCATTAAGTTTGGTACTCAAGCAGGTGCGTATACAGCTCACCAATGTCTATTATCTAAAGCACAAGGCTATATGGATAAGACTGTAGTTGAAGTTCACCCAAGAGATATTAAATGGAGTAATTTGACAAAAGGCAATATGGTAGTTGCTTTGGTAGAGCGATATATAGTGGTTCTTCTTTGTATTTGCTTGATAATATTATATGTCATACCTGTCTCCTTCATTGGGCTTATTTCAAAAATCCCACTTTTGACAAAGTTAATGCCATTCTTTAAATGGATATATGGGCTTCCAGAAGAAGCTAGAGATTGCATTTCTAGTATATTGCCATCTTTGTTGTTGTCGATCTTAACCGATGCTATGATGTATTTGTTTAGATTCTTCAGTTACTATAAGGGAAAGCCCACCGGAGCTGAAATCGAAGTAGACCTCCAAAAATGGTATTTTGGATTCTTATTTATCCACCAATTTTTGGTGGTGACAATTCTGTCCAGTATTACTGTTATTTTTAAACAAATCGTAGATCAACCGACTTCTATTCCAGTTATGTTGGCGACAAATCTTCCAAAAGCCGCTATATTCTTTTTCCAGTTTATTGCTCTTAAAGCTTTAGGATTCTGTGGCAATAATTTTCTACGAATTGATCAGTTGATTATGAGAAATACTTGGTATAAACTCTTTGATAAAACACCTAGAATGAAATTTTCCAGGATTACTAATCTTTTGAAAATCAAGTGGGGGACGGTTTATCCTATCTATTCGGTGTATGCTTCTATCGGATTAACATACACAATAATCTCTCCGTTGATCTCACTATTCATAGTGTTCATTCTTTTCCTTCTGCTATTATACTACAAGTATTCCCTTAGATATATCTATAGCCATATAAATGAATCTGAAACTAATGGCAGGCTATATCCTTCGGCTTTATTGCAGCTTTATTCCGGAATTTACTGCTTAGAGTGTTGCCTAATTGGAATCTTTTTTCTTCTGAAGAATTCCAATGGCCAGTTACCTATGAAGGCCCATGGCTGGTTAATGTGTGTGATGTTAATTGCCACAATCTTTGGTAATATTACCATTTATAACCGATACGTGAAATATTTTTCAAATCTACCAATTATATCGTATCCTGAAGGTCTCCAACAAGGCAATAAAGAGGAAGAAGTTCCGAAGGCACTAATTTCCAATTATAAAATGTTTTATTTGCATCCAAACTTCAAATATGACCTCCCAAAGGTCTGGTTGCCTATAGATCCTATGAGAGTTTCGGAAGAAGAATTAGCAAGAATGTACCGGTCCGATGGTATAGAAGGTGTACTTACTCCAGGGGCAACGATAAATTTTAGGTTCTTCAATTTGCTTCTGGAATTAAATGTGGTTGATGCTCCTCCTGACTATAAGTGAAACGTGAGTTGCACGAGAGAATACTCTCAAGCGTATAGTTAATGACTTCGCTTTCATATAACAACTGTTAATTATCTGGATATTCCTTTTCAAGTCGTGATTTGAGTTTCAAACGTTTCAAAAAGTATGTCCAACCCCGAAGAGCTAACAATTTTCTCCGGCGCTTCTCTTCTTTATACTGGTTCATTTTTATTTGTAACCATACCTTTTTGCATTGCTGTACTTGATCATTTAACACGATTACCCCGTTTTTTAAGGGGATTGCATATCCATATTTTTTAAACCTAAATCCAGTAACTACAGGAACGAACTGGATATTGTGACTTCTTCTATTCTCTCTGGAGTTCAATATTGTCTCAATGTTAGATAATTTTAACCAAGTGCAACCTTCAGGAACCATTGAATCCCTGAATATCTCCAAATTCCCGTACTTATTTCTGGGTAGAATAGGAGCTCCATTTGTACCAAAAGTCACCTTCTCCTTTATATAGGGACATGTTTGGTTAAAGGAGTAAAGCTTGACCTCGTTAATTTCGGGGCCATTATTCAAAGAATAAAGCCGTTTTCGGTATAACGTTCTAGGAGTTAAAGCTTTTGTAGTCTTAATGTACTTTTCGTGCTGGTCTGGAATAATCGATCTTCCCAAAAATTTCCACTGTTGTTCGGACTTCCCAACAATGATGGAATTCTTAAAATAAATCGGAGTTCTCTTACCATCAATAAAAATTCGTCCGATAGGCTTTGTAGACTTATCAATTACTTCGTCGTACCGTAATGTGGAGATACTAGTAAAATTAGGGTTTCTTTTAATGGCCGCTTTAGTCTTAGGGATGTCGTAGTTGTTTAAGCCAATAAACTCCAATGCTTCCATCTCCGATCTATATGATACTGCATGTTTATTTAAAATCCTGATCAAGGACTGGTATAATAAGAAGGACCTACCTGACTCGGTTCGTAAGTCTAGTCGGTTGAACCATCTATAGCTAATGTTTTTCATGTAGCGAGAACTAACATCTAGTATGTGGTTATTTGAGTCCAATGCGATAACATAATTCATATCCATTTGGTTAAACTCATCTTGAACCGGATAATAAATAGAACAAAAATTAATTAGCGACTTTTCGTAGCGGTTAATTCTAGTCAATCTTTTGTCTTCATCGTGGAACGTGCATGTCTCTAAGATGATTAACTCCGACTCATCAAGAGGATTGACTAGTTCAGTCCAAAAATACGGGTAAAGCAAGTCGTAGTCCTTGTTCCTTATCAATTTCTGCTTGTCTAACTTGGGCTGCAACCGTTTATCCTTAGCTGAAAAAACTGGTAAGGAAAAAACTAGTCGACACTCAAACCCCAAAGCTCTTAATAACCCAGTGAAAACCTGCGCTCCCATGTCTCGATTATGGTTAAACTTCTTGGTTATTTGCGTGAATTCTTTGAGGTTGGAAAACTGAGGTGAATTCTGAACAAAGTAGTCTTCAAAGTTCCCGTTAGCACTTGAGGGAACGTACCCCAATACCCGGAGTCCATTGCAAGTAATTTTGAAATTCAATCTAAACCATTTAATAAGATACTTCAAGATGTATATAAGCTGCACATCAGTATCTGGATTATTTCTTTTTACAGCCTTTCTAAACTTCTTTATTCGAGTCAAAAGAGATTCTGGAACTAACCTCTTTAATGCCAGCAACACTTTATTATTATTCACAAGTTTGTTACGGAAATATCCATGCAACATATAACTTAGAAGTGACAAGTTATGTAGCGAAAGTTTCCTCTTCTTGGTTTCTGTAATCTTCTTGATTCTTTCGGCTTTTTTTCGGGCATTCTCTTGATCTTGGCTATTTATAGTGATATCAAACGATTCGGGTAGTGGATCAATGGACACGTCTTCCCATTCCAAGTCAGACTCTGAAGATAAATCAAAGTCATCGAAGTCTTCTGGAAAGTCTGAATTTGAGTCTTCTGTTTTCTGTCTCTTGACATCTGGTTCCAAATCAGACTCGTCTTCGTCTGAAGCTAGGAAGAGACTCATACAAAATTTCGCATCTTCTCGCTGTGTGTAATTTGTATGCATTTACTATGGTACATTACTAAATAGTAACTATATTAATTAAATGACGAGACGTACTAGCTACTTTGCTTGTTTACATTGTCCAGTCGCTTGGTACCACTTTGGGTTTAATCACAATGAAGGGCCCTACTTAACTGTTGCCATTCTTGCATTAACACATAAGGATCTGACAGTGTAGGTAAACGATCATGGCCGTATACCACAAGATTATTGAACTTCCCGGTAGTAGTATAGGTATTTATCACTTTATAATCCTCGGGAGTGTCCCCTGGTGCTAATGTTTCTGACTTTTCAATTATATATCCATTATAGTCAGATATAGCAACAGGTTTACCTACAAATTTACATCCTCTGAAATAAGCCACGGACTTTCCGTTGTCTGTGTCCTTTGAAGGAGTGAAATATGATTTTGTATTAGCTGGACCAGTATAGTGAATCTTGCATGGCACTATATTAGCATCGTACACTGGTACCTCTTCCTTTATATGTATTCTATCAGACATGATAAACCTTCAGCTAAAATGTGCTGCGCGTTACGCGTTATTGAGCCTAGTGCTATTTTCTAGTGCCATGGACCAAGACTGGTGGAAGATTAGTGCGACCCAGAGCCAATGGGGAGGCTACCAAATAATCAGACATAGAAGTCCGTCTCTATTTAAAGGTTTAGGATCTTCGAGTATATTTTACCTTAGTTTAAACATACGCTTTACGGGCGCTTCTGAGCTACTGTACGTCCGATTAATGTTCATCATATATCTATCATAAATTGATTCTACCCAACTCCACAGTCGTAAACCCCTTATCTATGGCGTGTGCCGGCGAATCGTTCCTTTTGCAGCCCGGTTTATCGCACTTTGATAATCGGCAGGCCGAATCTCATCTCAATATATAAAAGCTAATCTCTGCCCTTTTGCATTTCTCCCCATTTAATATACGTTCAAACAAAAATGACTAATGATAGTAATCCATTGAAGATTATCGACATTAGCAGTCTTGATGAGAAAACAGGTGACGAAGTTGTAGCCGCAGCTGGAAGTCAAGGGTTTTTGTTCATAGAAGGACATCATTTCAGTCAAGAGGAAGTAGATGCTTTATTTGAAGTTAGCAAAGGATTCTTTGAATTACCCAACTCTTATAAGAGTCAATTTGCTATCGATCAAAGTAATCATGGGTATACCAATTACGGGGGCGAGAATTTAGATCCTGAGCTTCAAAAAGCGGGGGATCCTAAGGAAGCTATGAACTTTGGTCAATTAAACTTAATCACTGGAGAACCTATTAAGGATTACCCTGGTTGGTTCAAAGAAGATATTTCCAGGGAAAAAACTGTCAGGAATGCTATAATCAAATTGACTGAATTAAATCAAAGAATCTTGAAGCTATTGGCTATAGGGTTAAAAATCGAAGATACTGATGAATGCAAAGGGAGAGATTGGTTTGATTCAAAGTACAGGCCCGATTCCCCCAGTGGAACTACTTTTAGACTATTACATTATCCTGGTCAAAAATCTTTAGATCCCGAGTCTGTAATTAGAGCTGGTGCACATACGGATTATGGTTCTATAACGCTATTATTCCAACAGGAGAATCAAGAAGGATTAGAGATTTATTCTCCGGTTTCTAAGAGTTGGGAAGCAGTGCCATTTATTGATAACAATCATGAAAAATTCCCTGGTAAAGCACCTCCAATAATCGTTAATATAGCCGATCAGTTAAGTTATTGGACTGCTGGTTTGTTGAAATCGACAATTCATAGAGTTAAATTCCCAGCCAAAGTTCAAGAAACCGGTCAAGATCGTTATTCTATCGTTTACTTTAGTCATCCAAATGATGATACCTTGTTAACACCTCTTCCAAGTGATATGGTTAGAAATATTAAAGGCAGAGGTGCCAATAAAGCTGATAAGACTATTACTGCTAGGCAACATCTTGACAAGAGATTGGCCGCTACTTACAAAGGACTCTACTAGTTGTTGTATAGTTATATAGGTGTAACAATATATTTTGCTGATAAGAGTAGTGTGTGGTCAAAATGTTGCAACCAATGCGCTTAAATCCCAATGCAGTAGTTGTATGCGGAATTTGTATAGGACATGAATTGAAGCTAATCTGTCTTCTTATAAATAAGTATATTCTTACCTAAACCAAGATGGTTAATTCTCCCATACCTGGAAAGTCTACTACTTCTACACCATCGAGCCACACAACCCCACATGCGCCTGTTTCTGGATCATCCTGTGGAAATCAAACACCCGAATCTCCTTATCAGTACTCACATCAACCGCATCGACCCTTACAATTCCAATGGCAGCCAAAAGTCCAGTCAAATGATAGTCATAGCAAGGTGATCAAATCTCCAATTTTAAGAGGTGATGAGTTCAATTCCGGCTCACAATGGGCGGATGATCCTTCGGAAATCATCGATATTATCCATGATACAGAGGCTAGGAGATTTAGAGTTGGGGTAATGTTGATAATTGTAGCTGTTGGTACATGGATGGTGGGTTTAGAGTTAGTCAATGTGGTATTAAAAGATGACAGCTACCAAAAACCATTTTTCTTCGCATATATTACTGGTTCATGTTTTGTTCTAAACTTTGTTCCAGACTTGATAAATTCGGTAAAAACAGGAACAATAAAATCTAAAGAAACGCTGAATCCTTACGATGGTAATCCTGGAGTTCCTCTTACAAGAAGAGAAGTCATGGTATTAGCGATTCAAGTGTCAATCATTTATTATTTATATAATGTAGCAGCGTTATCATGTTTGAAGTATACTTCTGCATCTAATCAGACTGTGTTATCATCTACTACTTCCATATTTACTTTATTTCTTGGGTCCCTTTTGAATTTTGATTCTTTCACCATCAAGAAAACTATCTGCGTTGTAGTTAGTTTTGTAGGTGTGTTATTAGTCAATTTTAGTGGAAGTAAAAATTCATCCAATCATGGTGATAACAAATTTATCCCTAAGAACCCGCCATTGGGTAACGCTTTGGCAATTGTGGGAGCTTTAATGTATGCCTTCTATTTAATAATAATGAAAGTCAAGTGTGGTACTGGTGATAAGACTACTAATGAAAGAAAGTTGTTTGGTTGGGTTGGGTTGTATACTATGCTTCTTGGAATTCCAGTATTATTTTTGGTGGATTTACTTGAAATCGAGCCATTTGAGTTTCCCCCACCATCTACCTCTATATTGGTTCTGATTTTAATTAATGGTGTGTTTTCCTATATTAGTGATTTTACAACCATTTTAGCTCTGTTACTCACCAGTCCTTTGATCACATCACTTTCTTTGACTAGCTCGGTTCCAATTACAATATTTATTGACTATATTATATTATTTTTCACCAATTCGAAGGATCCTTCGGAACCAAACCCAAATCATAGTAATAATTTCATTTATGGAATGGGGATTGTCAGTATCTTATCATCGGTAATTTTAATCAACCTTAATTCTACAGCAGAAAATGAATTAATTGAAACCGTAATCGATCAAACCTTAGACGAAGCTATCAGAGATGATGAAATTTTATCACCGGTTTTATCGCCCATACTAAATTCTCGTCCCCATTCGAATTTTGGCTCCCCCTTATTAACCATCAGAAAAACACCCAGTAGAAATAAAGTTACGAGTTTAAGTCTCGAGGGCAACCAATTAATTAACAAAAATCATTCTTCGAAGTTGTACACTGTCAATACTGATCAATCGGAGGTGGAAGAAGAAGTAACTGGCGCTACTTCCAATATCATGGTTTATGGAGGTAATAATCATGTTTATCATATCAAACATGTCGATAACGAAGATGTTCAACAGTCAGATAACTAACTTTAGAGCATTTAGAATATACGGCATCGAGCACACTATCACTACTAAATTGGTCAATTATAAGCTTTTTGTAGGCTTCCATTTTCTACATCCAAAGAGGTTCTCGGGAACATTCATGCAGTCTTGAACAAAGATAGATAGAATTTCGGTTAATTTCTCTTTTGAGTCAATGTTGTATATAACAGTAATGTGAAATTTTCAGCTGCGTATTGTCCTTTTGTTACCCATGGGTATACAATCTCCCTCTGTATCACACAATTAACAACAATTGTACCACTATCTTCACATATATAGACCTCCAAGTGCTCGTAGGCTGATTATACTAGCTCACCCAGCGCATTGAACCACCAGCCGCCCCAATCAGCTTCTTTGTACTTCCTTTACACTATATGCTTCGTTTGTTGTGTTGACGTGTGTGTATCAAAACCTTCGTCTGCGCACTATTATTCTCCACAACCGCAAGCACCTGGGGATTCATATATAACAACCCCAATTGCAAGTTTTTAACTACTGCTTGGAATTGGTGCTTCCTGTTGACTACTGTGGTTCTAAGGGTTTTCAAACTTCTTTTGATCCCTGTCTGATCGGCACCTTGTGGGAATTTTTATTGTTGCAAAAACTGTTTTTGTTGAGATAGTGATTGTGAAATATTGAGACTGTGAAATCTTCCAATATGGAGACGCTAGAAGTTCATTCCAAAGACTTTTTAATAAAATGGGTTCATTTACCCGAAAATTCCATGATAGACTGGCAAGTTAAGCCATTGAAAAAGTCTATTCATTTTTCCATTTATCGGAAAAATGATGTTTTAGACGAAAGTTCTCAGGCAGATGATAAGTTGTCATTTTCACAAAAGAATAATTCCTCGAGCACTATCAATTCTTCTAACGTCGCAGCTCCTCTGAGTACTTCAAGACTCAGATCCAACTCTGTTACATCTGTAAATAAGATTACGGAGCCTATCTTCAAAACGAAATCAAGAAGTAGTACTTTGAATACCAATATCAATAGTGGAGATTTGACTTTAATTAAGGATTATCATAAGTTGATATCGGATGAATTGGTTCATGGGAAATTGGATATTGGTACCCCTGGTGTTTATGCGTTTATTTTCGATAATTCCTTTTCTAAGACTATTGGAAAAAAGATCTTATTTAGTACCAAGATTTTGCCCAAAGATCCTTATAATAACTACAAGTCTGCTGATTATCCGTCACCTGTCACGCCTCCATTTCAACCATCACATCCTGTGGATGAAGATTTAAATGGTGGAGTCGCTCGTGAACCTGAAAATCTCAATGGAGGTGTCTCTCAACATAGTGGTCATGGATCTAATATTTTAAGACCTAAGAATGGTGAATTGTTACAGAGTATTTTATTGAAGAAAAGAAGAAAAAAGTTGCAGGGGTTCGTCAAAAGGTATTTTGTATTAAATATCAAGTATGGAACTTTGTCGTACTTTAGAGTTAATGATAATAAGTTAAGAGGGCAAATGCCTATTAACCAATCTATTGTTAGTGCTAATGTGAAAAAGCTTGAAATCATTATTGATTCGGGAATGGAAGTGTGGGATTTAAAGGCTTTGAATAAACAAGACTTTCAGGTATGGATTGATACTTTTAATATGTTAAAAAAACATTACTTTAACGAAAATGAAGATGCTGCAACTTTCCATAAAGAAATTAAGTATAATGATGAGGGTACTCCTTATAATGGTGCCAATACTGGAGGCTTGCCTAGTTATTTGATCGACGACTTGAATTTGATAAACTCCAACTTAAACAATTTGTTACTGGAACACCGTGGTGATAAAGACTTAAGTAATAAATTGGGGTTCCTTTCCAACGACGTGAGTAATTTACTTGCCAAATTGAATAACAAGGATAATAATCGTAATTCTATTGGGGTCAATGATTCGATGTCTTTGTTTTCAAGTGAGTTCTATGATGCTAAAGAATATATTGACGCCCTGAACGGTGGTGTTGTTCATTTGGATGAATACGACGATGACGAAGTAGATGAGATTGCTGATGATGACGAGGATGATGGGGATGATTCTTCTTCCTATAATACTGATTATTCGTCTCAAGAAGCAGGAATGGATACCAATTTATCCATCATCAAGGAAACCGAGTCCCATCCAAGCACTAAAGAGCAGGAGAATGATAAGGATAATGACAACAATTTATATCCATTGCCATTGGATTCTGTTGATAGACCTGTGGTTATTCCTGAGTGGAATCATCCTCCTTCTAGTATTCTATCATTTTTCCGTAAAAACGTTGGTAAAGATTTAACTTCCATTGCTATGCCTGTTGATATGAATGAGCCAGTTACTATCTTGCAAAAATATGCTGAACTTGTAGAGTACTGTGATTTGATCAACAACGCCTTACAGGTTGATGATGAAAAATCAGGAGAAAAAATCTTGAGAATTGCTGCCTTTGCTGTTAGTGGTTTATCTTCTGTCAGAGATAAAGAAAGAAATGTTAGAAAACCATTTAATCCTTTATTAGGAGAGACTTTTGAATTGGTCCGGGAAGATAAAGGCATTAGATTGGTCAGTGAAAAAGTCAGTCATAGACCTCCTGTTTTTGCTACTTTTGTAGAAGCTAAGGATTGGACCTTAGCCTACAGTTTATCTCCTTCGCAAAAGTTTTGGGGTAAAACGGCTGAAATTAATAATAAGGGGTTAATAAAATTGACTATAAAGGCTACTGGTGAGGTTTTCCTGTGGACTCAACCAACTTCTATGTTGAAAAATATCATAGCTGGTGAAAAATATTCAGAGCCTACTGGTAGCATGACCATTAAATCGACTCTGGGCTATAAAGCTGTGGTGGAATTCTCCAAAGGTGGAATGTTTAGTGGAAGATCTGAAGACTTAACGATTAGTGCTTTTGGTGCTAATAAAAAAGCATTAACCTACTCTGTATTTGGTAAGTGGACAGAATCTTTAACTTTGAAAACCAATACTACAGAAAAATTAATTTGGACTTGCGGAGAGCTTTTACCAAAGTCAAATAAAAGATTCGGGTTTACTAAATTTGCTAATGATTTGGTCCAGGTTACTCCAATAGAAAAAGGATTGGCTCCTACTGATTCTAGATTACGGCCCGATATTAAAGCTTATTTGGATGTTAATCTTGATAAAGCTGAAGAAATCAAATGTAAACTTGAAGAAGATCAAAGAACAAGAAGAAAAGAAATGGAACAATCTGGCAAAAAGCACAAACCTTTATTTTTCCATCATATAGGCAATTCTTCTGAGCCCGATGCCGGAGAATGGGTTTATGTCAGAGGTGACAAATCTTATTGGAATAGAAGAGCAGACCAAAGGTGGGAAGATTTGCTTAAATTGTGGTAAGTTGAAAAAGTATCCTCAAAAATATGCCATATAATTGTAGTACACTCTTTTATTACATATCTAATTAAAGTTGCATTATTAGAAATTATCATTTTATTTATCAAAAATACATGCTACAATTTCAAGTTCAACCTCTCTTCTGAATCTGATAAGTCATCATCAAATATAGGATGGTTCATTCCCATGCCGTTAAAAGAAGGTCGATGGTTTTTAAACAATATAAATTGGATTTGTTTTCTTAAACTGTTAATGAGCATTCTCTGTAAGTTTAAATCGTCTTTCATCATAAAAGTATCATTAACCAACCCGTTCATGATTGGTTCCCGTTCATTTGTCTGTTTATTGATAAAAGGGATCAATTTTTCATCAACTTGGTATTTTAAGCGATCTATTTCATAATTCAAGTAAATCAATTTATCTTGATCTAAGTCTTTGAAGTCCTTGAATCTGCCAATCTCCTCTATTGGTTCATTATAACCCAAATTTGTAATTTTCCCCTGAATAATCAGGTCCAATATCAGATTAATTTGACGCTGTAAATAATTATTATCGCTGCTCAAGTTGTCTATCTTATCTGTCAAATTTTGGTAAATTGGCAAAAAGTTGTTTAATTGACAGTTATTTGTTAAATGGTTTTCCAAAGAAGGTTCGTTGCTACCCACAAACTTGCACCCAATTTCCCTGGCTGGACAAGCAAACTTCGAATTCTTGGAGCAATATTCTTGATGGTGTTCCAAACTCTTAAATGGTATCATATCATTATTGCACAATTCACAAGTCTGGTAATTAAACAAACACTCGGTCTCCAAATGATTCGACTCGGTAATCTTGGTAACTTCCTGTTTACAATATTTGCACTGAAAGAGTTTGTGAACACATTCATGTTCAGGTTTGGTGTTGTCTTCCTTTTCAACATCATTGTCTTTGCCCTCATCTTGTTGCCCTCGATCATTGCGATCTTGTTCCACCAAAAATCTTCTTTCCACAAATAACTTACAGTGTTTGCCATTATTTCGAATTCCATTACATTTAACTCCAGTAAATTCACAATCGGATATCACATGGCGTTCCAATTCCCATCTACAGCCAGACCACTTACAACCTCTCTCAGTATTCAAGCATGTAATTTTAAGCTCATCAACCAAGTTGTTGATTAATATAGGAGTAGGAAATAAATCACTACTATTACTGGAATCTATAGGAGTTCTATCGAGTGGACATAATCCTACAGTATCGGAGTCCAAATCTCTAGACATTTTGAAACATTCAAAAATACATTCTTTGCAAAACGTATGACCACATAATGTCGTTAACGGCTTGATAAATGGTTGTTGGCATATAGGACACTGTAAATGATCTGTTGGTGTTAAGTACTTCGCATTTCGTATATCGGGTTTATCATATGAGTTGTTAAGATTAAATGACGTACTATAGTTAATAATCTTTGTGGTATCATCATACTTATCAGAATTTTCGGGGGATTTTGTTTTCTCTAAATGATCTAGTTCTTCAAATTCGTGTTCAAAGTCATCTTCTCGGGGAGACAGATCCTCTAGTTCTTTCCTAATCTCTTCTAATTCCGCTACTATATCTGTCATACTCTAGTATTTCCCCATATTCTTGCTTTGGTGCTATACGGCTCATTCGCGCAACAATGGTTAAGAGACTACTCCGACTTGGAATATGGGGAACTACGGAGCCAAATCATACAAGCAAGAGATGGAAGATCCAAGACATAAAGCATGTAAAGAGCAGTTGCTAAATCTGAAATGGCAAATGATCTAGTAAAAGGTTCATTGAAGGTTAGAAATTACTTGTAATTTCTTGTCTACTATTTGGTTAAGAGTATTGACTAAGTAAAATATTTTTCTCACAATTGTGAATTTTGCAAAATCACAGCATTTAGGACTATTTTTAGTCTCTGAATTTGTAATGGACGCAAGTATTTCAAATTCAATGACAAAGCATTGGCAAAAAATATGTTACTCTTTGACAGATCTTCTCTGTATGTTATCGGAGCCGGACCATGTAAATCTTAATCATAAGCACAACCTGTCATTTACACCCTCCCCGTAAATAGTCATCCTAGACCAACCACCCCCAAGTCTGTTGTGGTTGCTAATTTTGAATATGATTCTAAACTACTTGAAACCAGGGGGTATCGCATATCTACATATGTGAAAGCAGATTAATAATATTTTCTTCAGCATAAAGCCAGTTGAGTCATAATCAAATTAATTTATCTAGGTTTTACTCCTTGTTTTCTTCAGAACATCCTCACTCCCATGATACATACTTACTTCTTAAAGTTGTAGAGTGCAATTCGTTGCCTATTTAAGTAGCCGCATGTCAAATGGTTGCCAAAGAAATTTGATAATGCTAGGCATTTACGTCTCATAAAGCAGGTCTCTTCCAATTACTTGAATACCTGATTAAGTGCTACTGTTAGATATCTCAGAATAGAAATTATGATACGTTGCTTTGATTTGGAAGCTGTTATCCTGTAGGCTCTTTAATTCTTTGTCGCCAATATCAGTTATATAACAGGACGAGTAGTTACTGTGGTTCCTCTTCGTATACATCAAAGCGGTACAAATGAGGCCAAGTTTAAACACTTCAGATAATGTGGAATATAGTGGGTCAATGAATAGTCCACTAATGCAGGCAAACCCTTGAGAATGACCTTTGGAACCATCTTTGTTTGCCAAATCCTCATCGGCGTTGAGGAAAGGATAGAGACTGGTAAACTTCGAGTTACCATTGAACAAGATTAAACTTCCTACTATTTGTCGTCTTGTTGGCTCCAAAGATATGATTATTTCCAAGTTTCCAGATCCGTCAAAATATCTTTTATTTCTGGAGTTAAAATCCTTATTCAACTCTGAATAAAGTTCATAAGTTGTTAAGTCAAGACATTTATCCTGCCCAACTTCGCCCATGGCTTCTTCTTCTTTCTTTTTGGTGAAAAGGGATAGTATATCGTGTGGATTTTTACAAATATCAAACACAATTCCGACTACTTGAAGTTGACGAACTAGGTTTTCAGAAACTTTCCAAGCCGAGACGTCCTCGAGTCTCATTAAATACTTGATGCCTCTGTCTTTTGCAACTCTCATAGGATTATTAAAGTCAAGAACACTATTTCGATGAAATAAATCGAAATCCCATTGATAATTCTTGAAAAAATTGAGTGTATTTCTGTTTTCATCATTCAGGTTTACAAGTAGATCATTCACCAGAAATTGGGGGAAGTCACTTCCCAAAAAGACATGACAACAGTCAAGCTCTTCGATTAAAAATTTTCTTGTTTTGGAATATAAATGTTTTCCTATCCCTATGTTTCTTTTGTGTTTATCTACTAATAATAAAAGTATCTTGGCCATATTCTTCTTTTCAAAACTTAACTGATTTATCCAAGTAACTGAGGCCCCAAGGATCACATTCGAGCTAGTATTTCTGATTACAAAACTTCTTTGGTTGTCGTATTCTTTGAAGAAAGATTTATATCTATTTAACGACAACGACGAGATAGAAAAACTGATAATTCCATTATTTTTTAGCAATGTAATTAAATTTTCCCAATCCCTTTGAAAATTAAATTGTTCAACTAACCAGCTATGTTTTCCGCTATTCCTTTCTCTTACCGGTCCAAGGTTTAATTTCTTATTTATTTCTAATACCTTCTTATTGGGAATAGTAATACCAGGTATATTTCCACTAGAAGTTAAATCACCAAATAAAATCTTAGGAATATTGGACAATGCATTGATTGTATAGTCGTAAGTACATATATATCCACAAGGCAGATTAATATCATACAAGAAGTCCATTGGTGATGATACCCCAATTATTATCATCTGTCTGGATGTGGTGCAATACTGATTTTGTCGAGCTATTTCGGGTACTTCGACTTGTTGTCTGCAAAGCATGGAAACATGTTTTGATACACCAATCTGATACATGTTGTTGGTTGTCTTTGCTGTTATAAATAGAACAACTTTGGACTTCAAAATCAACTCCTCGTGGAAGCTTGTCAAACCATTCGAATTATAGCTTGTATGAATAAACTTGTATCCAGGTCTATATGTGGATAAATGTCTTCCCAACTCAACAAAAACATCCTCACCATACTGCAAGTTTTCTAGATTGTTGGCGCCCAAGGTGTTAATGTGAGATTTCTTACCCATCTCATCCACTGTTTCATACAATGGTGACAATATAGGAGTGAGTAGGAGGACGGTGTTTTCTGTATCTATATTTGGCTTAATTACATTTGTAATAGGCAAACCTATATCTCTCACAACAGTAATTGATTTTTCGTAAGCAAGTTTAGATAACAGTCTGTTTTCTTCCAATTGCTTGGTAGTAAGATTATCCCGGCTGAGGACATCCTCCCAAGAAGGCAAAGATTGTTGAAGCTTTTCTATTCTTCCTAACGAGAATTCAATTATAGTTCTGTCCACCAAGTCATCTACAATAACAGTCTTCACGGCATTGATAGCTTCCTCTTGTATCTTGAAGTTATGGCAAACCATAATCAAATCACAACCAACAGCCAAAGCAGATATGCATCCTTGAATGACCCCAAAAGTTTTATCCAAAGCTTCTAGCAACATGCATTCGCTTACCACAACCCCATTAAAGTTCAATTGTTCCCTGAGAAAATTAGTTACTATTGTAGGGCTCATACAAGCATGAATATCATTCCCATTGACTCTGGGAACGGCACATCCTCCAACCAAAATACTATCTAGGAGCTCTTCTGAAATGAGGTGCTTATATGGAACAAGATTAAAATCCATTAACTGTTCTGGTGTATCCAAAACCATTGGAAGATCAAAGTTTGAATTAACCGATGCACCACCGTACCCTGGGAAATGTTTACCACAGTTGAACATTCCCACATCTTTAAATGCTTTTGCCGCTGCTCTTGAAAATTTGGTAACCAAATTAGTAGTATAACCAAAAGATCTTACACCAATTATCTCTTCTGACGGTCCGTTATCTTTTAGAACATCAAGCACGGGCCCGAAATACATGGAAAAGCCTATTGATTGTAATTCAAGGGCCATTTTCTTATATACTTGGTACACCAATTCTTCAGATCCCGTTGCAGCTAGAGCCATTGCCCCCGGAAATTGGGTAATGTATTCCTGATCAAAGAGAGAGTTAAGCATTCCTCCTTCTTCGTCAATGGCAAATATAATGGGGAATTGATAGCCTGATTCCTTAGCTAGCATTTGTATATCCTTTATAAGAGCTCTAGTTTGTTGCACATTGATAAAGTTCCTCCCACTCAAGATCATAGAGCTGACTTTGTAGTGCTTTACCAACTTTTCTACTTCTAGTGTCACAGTAGTGCCGTCAAACCCTACTAGAAAGAGTTTCCCTACATTATCCACATAATAATCTCTTAATTCTTTATAGATTCCTGTCCTCTGGTTCTCAATAAGGGATCCGTTTCGCATATCCTTATCATTCAATTAGTTGTATTTGATGATCTTTCCCTTGTACCTCTGTGATTTGCCCTTATAATGGAGATTTCTATTCTAATGTTGCAATCAATTTGACCTTCGCCCAATTTGGTAATCAGCAACCTTTTTGCGCTGCGCATAATCAGTGGCTACATAACGCTAGGGAATTCCTGTCAATGCGACATTGGATCTACCTTGTGTGACAATAAGAGGCAATTAACTACGTAACAATAAGATGCCGTTTTGGACTATGTAACATCACAATAGAATTACCTTTACACACTAATATATACCTTCTTTAGATTAAACTGCCTTAGAGGAATCAGTATTCTCTCCTACTGTAGACCCGTAGACGTCATAAGTTTTAAATTCTCTGGTAGGAACTTTCTTATGAAACATAATATCAAGTTCTTCAAAAGTTCTACCTCCTGTTTCTGGTAATCTGAAGTAGCACCAAACAAGACATATAGTGGAAAGAGCTCCAAACACAAATCCCGTTTTACCTCTTAAATTCCCTTGATCAGAATTCAACATGTAGGGTAAAACAATGGTAGCCACGATATAACACATGGCCTGAACAGCAGTAGAAAAAGCTATAGTTTTCCCTCTTAATTTGGTCGATGGTACCTCTCCAATAAGTACGAAACATAATGGCCCCGCACCAAGTTGATAAGCAAAAGACCAAACCAACATCATACCCGCTTGAGCGTACGCATACCCCGAGTGCTGATCATAGTTTTTGGCAAGGTCTAAGAATCCAATGACCCAAAGCAATACGGTGGTGAAAGAAAACATTACAAGGTACAATCTTCTTCTACCAACGTATGAAATAACTACCCAACAGCAACAGGTGGCTACAAAACCAATGGCGGTTCCTCCCAAAGACAAGTCAAAGGATGTAGAAGTCGGTAACCCAGCAAGTTGGAAAAAATACGTACTATAGCCCATAGCAAATGGGACTCCACATAAAACTTGATTACTGTATACCATGGTACAAATTCCCGTTCTTCTGAGATTAGATCCTTTAAAAAGGTCCCTATATGACGTTGTTTGGTCCATTTCTCTTTCCAAACTATCGGTCCTAATTACAAGATTTAATCTTTGCTCAATGGTCTCAGGGGTATCCCTGGAGGAGCTTACCTGTTTGATGGCATTTCTTGCTTCATCGATTCTACCCTTACGGACCAACCAATAAGGAGATTCGGGGGCAAAAAAGAGGAAAACAAGAATAAGCACGGGCCAAACCCATTGAATAGCAAAAGGAACTTTGTACGCCCATTTAGTTTCATTACCAGAATAAGCATCGGCAACTCCATTAGCGACAAATTGTCCAATTACGAAGGCCAAATTGTTCATGGCTGTTAAAATACCCCGAAGTTTAAGTTGAGATATTTCAGAAGCGTATGTGGGACCAATTAAAACCATACACCCCCAAAAGAGACCAGAGATTATTTCCCCGGAAGTTAAAACTGCCAAACTAGATGCAAAGAATTGCATAAATATAAAAGCAATGACTAAAATGTTGGCAACAAAATAAGTCTTTTTTCTTCCAAACCATTCAAGTGGCCAAGCTACTCCCAAAGTTCCAATAACCTGACCAATTGGAGATCCCATACCCAAGGCAGTTTGCCATGGAGCAGTGATCTCATAACTACCAGAGCTATTAATACTACCGAACTTTCTTTGGAAAGCTGGTAAACCATAAAATGAAGCGATAATTTGAGCGTCGTATCCTGCCATGACTACCCCAAGAGTGAATACACAAGACCAAAAGATCTCCTTGGGATATAACCTTATGGCAGTCAAAACCGTAAGGTTTTTCTCTTCCTCAACAATTTCTTTAGTATCTAAAACAGCATCTTGAATTTCAGCGTTCAATGAAGTCAGTTCAGGTTCACTGACGATTTTTTCACTATCGATGGTCCCTTTAATGTTCTTTTCAGGACTCATATTTGATCTGAAAAGTTAAAGAAAAACAAAAGCAGTATATATATATATATATAACGATTTACAGTTGTATGGCAAAGTCAACATTGTGGTTACATTTTTTTTTTATCACATAAATTTAAAAAGAACTTAGTGACATAAGATAAGCCTTTTATGTTGGGGACGCGAATGCAACATTAGATTACGACATTGTGCATTTGTACCTATACTCACAAAAACCTAATTTTAAGACTGTGATTGTTACACAAGAAAGCTATAGAAATAACAATGGCCTCAAATGAACCCACCAAAATCGATTGAGTTATATGAGGATTGAAAACGTTATTCAATTGTTGTTTGAAGTAACACCAAATCGACTTGCCAGAGTTTATTGGATATTTCAAGCCAAGCATTAATAATTCACCGGAAAAATATATTTCCATTGACTGTTCACCCAATATCTGTAAAGGTTTCAAGATATATGAAGGAATATATGGAAAGGTGGCTTTTAACATCGAATATTTTAAAATTGACCAACCTGATGATGCCACAGTAAAGGAAGGAGTCCATAATGGTTTAGATATAGGAGCATATTTTGGACTATATCTGGCTAATAAATGGCCGAGTCCTAATAAGGACAACCCCAATAACGACGAATGTAAGATAGACAAATCCGATCTACTATACCAGTAACCAGTCCACACAGTGACCGAGGTCATTAAAGTTCCTAGTAACCCTTCTGGATCAAAATTCTCGTGATAAGTCCGAGATCCAAATATCTTTTTATCTATTCTCTGTTGAGCAGTGTCCTTCGGGTCCTTAAAAGGATCTTTAACATCTCTAGCATAAAAAACAGATATGGCATACCAAAGCCCTGTCATCACAAACGGATAAGCGATCGAATCTCTTAATGCTATCGGAGCAATATTATTGAATACTATCGAACTTAATCCATGCCTTTGTAGAACTCCAGCAAATCTCAATTCTTCGTTCAGAATTAACAGGGGAATAGCGTTAAAGGCAATCCCCAACCCTACTAATTGCATGCTTTTCCTCATTGGAACCTTACGTTGTGGCTTTACAGTCATTCCACTTATAAATGAAAAACAAGGGAATATAGTGTCGGCATAGTTCATTTTCATCTGGTCGTAGCAAGCATGATCGAAGATCGAAGACTCACAAACTTCAGTAGCTTGCATCTCAAGGAGATCGATTCCTCGAAACACATCAATCAAGCTGTTTCTTGCCATATTCCTACTAGATATTTTATGCTTGGGTTTCTGTAATTTTGATTTGATATTACCAGTTGAGATCGACTTTTTTAATGTAGCAGTTCCATACGAGCTCAAGTAAGATGTCGCGAGGAGCAAATTTTGTGAGGCTCTTTATCTTATCAGAGAACGGAATTATGCTCCGGTTTATGTAGTAATGAATATCTGTCTGCAGGTCCATGGTTGTGACCATTATATTGTTATGTGCTATGTCACCATGGTTTTCCCACTTGATTCGGGATTAACGCCCTTATGCGACAACAATGTCATCGCCTGTCAACCAAATAGTCAGATTACTTATATATATTTGACACTTCCAAGAAATCCGGAATGAGTGTAACACCATGAATTACAACACTATCGATGATGAGTTCACCTCATTGTTTCTCCAGGAACTCCAGAAACCTACAAGCATAAACCGGGAAAATTATCCAGAAGATAACAGCGATCTTGAAGATGTCACTCAACTACAGAACTACATCGGTGGTGATTCTTATGGCATTATCAACAATCTGTTCATAAAGGAACATAATGAAATGCCCGTCTTAAATAAAGACAGCGACTATTCGGCAACCCAAAACCAATCCATTTCTGTGCCCACGACGTTTGTTCAAATAAATGAGTTTTTCAACAGAACTCCAGATACAGGAACTTTGTTGGATGCAAAAAAACTTGAATCCAATCCTGAGCGACAGCAGCATTCCCCTTCACATGTTTTAAGTTTGAAACGAGTGGGATCTCTGGGTGTTTCTTTAGTATCAGGTGACAATGAAAACTTGAATTTTGAGATGCAAGCACGTTTAGATGGGAAATTTTTCATAGATCAAGAATCATATCAGAATATTAAAGCGAAACCCGAATCTTCTGATAAGCTGGTGGATCTCTTCTGCTATAGAAGAAATATGGTTTCCATCATTATATCTTTGTCAATTGACTCACCAAAAATTGTTGAGAAGTTTATTGCAACGGATTTAGGTGAAAAGAAGAAGTTTGACAAGATCTTCTTAAAGTTAAGCAATAAACTTGTGGTTAGAGATAAGACTACAAATGCATTTACTTCTGTTGATGCTAATGAAAGTTTAACCGTTATCAAGCTGGAGAATACTAGAGTGAAGCTGGGAGATTTAAATAGCCTATTCTTCAATGATATGGAGGAGGAGATAAGTCCTGAAGCTTTGACAAATAATGGACTTACTGCTTGTTGGGATCAGTTAAGATTCACTTCTGCCACCGCCAACAATCGTCATGATAATGACAAGAAGAGTTATGTGATTCGTATTACGTTGAAGTTTGTTGATGAATCTAATAACACTATTGGAGAAATTAATTTAGAATCAAATCATATAAAAGTACGGGGTAGAAATCCGTATTTCTTCTCAAAAAATGATGATGTTTTAGTCAGCGATAAAGCTTTTAGTGGTACAACCCGTCGAAGAAAGAATTCGTCAAACAGCTCTGATAGAACTAGACAACCAAAGAAATTGAAACACGAAAAGGAAACAACTAATGAACATACGGCAATACCATCAGAAAATAAAACAAAGACTGGTTCGACTTATCAATATTTCAAAGTTGATAAGAACTACTACTTACCGCCAGCGGACGTAGGATATTTTCCGCATCATGTTCACCATAATAAGCAATTGTTTAAGACTTTTCAGTTGTCTAAACTGGTGAATAATGATACGAGTCCTCTGAAATTCTATAATTATTTTATGTAGCATTTACAATAAACGTAGAGTCACCTATGTTACTATGGATTCTTTCGTAATTTGGCGTACTGGGTAAACAATAGTTAGTCTCTTTTGGGCCATGGACTGTCCGAATTTGTCACAATGTAACACAGCGGGTTATATTAGTAAATGGGGAAGTGCTACAATATTTCAGCTAGATAGATATCTAATGTTGCAATCTAAGTAAATTGTCTATCGATGTTTTTGACTATAAATTAACTATGACTTCCTCATAAACTGAAGATATTTCTGATAAGGAATTAGAATAAAAATGCTTGTTCAGTATCTTGTCGCTTTTATAGGTTTATGTTTGTGTATTCAGGCTCTTCCCATGAGGGAGACCGAAGCATTCAAGAGATCATCAACTGGTCCTCTTCCCATGAACAACTATTCTCAACAAATGTTTGACGAATCTATGGCTTTTCAAGATTCCTACTACGATAAACATACTGGATATCTCATTACAGCAGATACAACTTTACCAGGACGTTATGATACCCGCCAAACTGCTTGGTATGCTGTTGGATTGGTGGCCAGAAATAGTGAAGGTGATTTAGAAAGAGCTGAAAGAATTCTTAACAATTTACATAAAAGTCAATACAAGGATCCGTCAAAAATCTTTTACGGTGATGTTACACAATCTCCAGAAGAGCCTACTCCACAAGATGGAGTTTATCCTATTCATATTTGGTCTGCCTACGACCCTAATTGGAGAGATTTTGTTGGTAGTGCCTTCATTCTTTTGTTATCCGATTACAAGGACAGATTAACCCCTAATATGTTGCAAAAAGTGGAAGATATTGTATATTTAATGGCTAAGGGTGATCAATACCGTGTTGCCTTTGAAAACGATGATTTATTTTATCCAGCTTATTCTAACCCTTGGTTAATGAGGTGTATTCTTCAATCTTTTACTGGTCAATATTTTAATGATCAAAATATGACTGATGCAGGTGAACATTGGGCCAAAGAAATCTACGATTTATATCTTGAATATGACACCTTTGCTGAATTTAATTCCCCAACTTATACTGGGGTTGACCTTTGGGCTTTGGGAATGTGGATGAATTACGCCGCTGACAACTCTTCCCTTCCCGCTTACGCTGACAAGATGTTCACTGAATTGATGTTATTATTTAAAGAGATGTACAATGCAAACTTGAAGAATTTTATGGGCCCGTTCAGTAGAGCTTATGGCTATGATATGAACCAATATTTTGCCATCACTGCTGCTTCTATTTGGGGTCTTCTCGGAAGAGAATATGCTCCTATGTCTGACAATGTTGCTGGTATGCTTCATATAGCAGATTATGGGTTTGCACATTTGATTGCTTTGGGAGTCCCAATCTATGAACACAAGATACCAGAAGAAGTTCTTGAGTCTTTCAAAACTTACCCTGGTGAACATTCATTATTTAGACAAGCCTACACTCCCGCTGATGATTTAGTTGTTAGTAATATCACTGGATGGTCAAGTGATTTAATTACCATTGGAGCTCAAAGTTTTTGTCAACACACATTAGGTGGGACAAGTCACAATCAAGACGTTTACAACCCCGGAATTATTCAATGGTATGTACGCGAAGGAAGAGTTGGTTACATTAGTTACTATCCTACCCAAAAATGGGTGATCTCAACAGCTGGGGAAGGATATTTGGACATATCTTACCCAAACATGACAGAAGTGTCAGAAAACGTTCCAGCTTTCTCATTCATGATATCTGGATTTGATATCTATCCACACGATAACGTCACTTCGATGACAGATTTGCCTGGCTTGAAATTGGAAGTCAGTGGTAGTGTTAATATGTCAAGTGAGACGATCGTCTATGCACATGGTAATGTGATCAATGGTTTTGTTTCTTTCAATTCGACTTGGCTCATGCCCGAGAACTTCACTGAAGTCCCTCATATTCATCTTAAAATCACTGAGTATCCAACTTCAAAGAACGTTACTTATGATGGATAGAAATCTCAGTGATTTTGCAGATCGTTTTTCGTACTTTTTTAGAGAATATAGTAAATTCAGTAACAATATTGCAGACAATTTGTATTGTGGGAAGTCTATGTAATTCTTCGGGCTTCGGCTTACCCCTTTCTCGGAAGCTTCAGGTTCCGATACTACATAGACAGACGTCATCCTAGCTGCGACCGATTTCGGTACTTTCTTCATACAGTATGTCCGTTTTATCTCCGCGGGTTTAGGAAGTTTTTGCACCCGATTAAATATACAGAGTCTTCTGAAAAAAGTATATATAAGAAAATACTTCTACTACATGAGGACATTCATTCTTCAAGAATTAGGTTCGGCAGATAAAGAAAAGAAAATTGATCATGGTCGATAAAGTGAAGATTCCAAAGCATGGTTATGGAACTATGTCATTAACTTGGTCCTCCAATCCAAGACCCATTCTTGAGTCCATAAGACTTTTGAAATATGTGAAAGATAAATATGGTGTAGGGATCTATAACGGTGCTCTTGGCTATCAGTTCACTGATGAATTTAATAATGTCGGGCTATTTGGTCAGTTCCTTCAACAAGTTGATGGTTCGTCTATTGTCTTCAGTGTAAAAGGAGGGTTCAATTTGGCCCAATTTGTGCCGGATAACAGTATTGAACAGATTGAAAAAGACTTAATGGATTTGGAGACAAAATTGTCCATTGCTGAAAAGCCAAAAATCATTTATGAGCTTGGGAGACTTGATGACAAAACTCCCTTAGAAGAATCCCTTGGCTATATGCACGAGCAAGTTAAAAAGGGAAGAATTCAGGGTATTGGATTAAGTGAAGTGGGCAAAGACACTATCGAAAAGGCTGCTTCCATGGCTCCTATTTCTTTGTTAGAATTAGAATTTTCCATGTTGAGTCAAGACATTCTTAAGAATGGGATTTTAGAAGCGGCTTCCAAGCACGAAATTCCAATTATCTGTTATTCACCCCTTGCTAGGGGTCTTTTGACTGATAGAGCCGTTGAGACTGAAAATTATTTAGAAACTATTCAGGAAAATGATTTGAGAAGATACTTCAAGTTGGACAGGTTTGAACCAGAAACTTTCAAGCAAAACTATGCCCTCCTCAAAAAGTTGTATGATTTTGCACATCGTGTTAAAAATACTTCCTTAGAAGGATTAGCTTTGAGTTATGTGTATGCCGTATCCAAAAAAGTCAACTTCGAAGGAATCGGGCTTGTAACTCAACTTATTCCAATTCCAAGTGGTTCAACTCAAGAAAAAATCGACTTGAACTACGGGGCTGTTGTTGAGTTATCTGATGATGACTTGTCTCGTATTCAAGAGATTTTGAACTCCGCAGAGGTTGCTGGTCACAGATACAATGCAGAAATGGAAAGTACTTTGAATCGTTAGTTTTTGTGAAGTTCTTCAAACTCTGTCAATTTAAGCTCTGACGAAGTTTAGTGATATATTATGAATATACAATTAACACTGTAAACCAAGCCTGTCGTGTTAATTTCCGAAAGAAGAATAAGGAATAACTGGTTGCAAAAATAAGATCAGAAGTATACACTCCTAGCGGTAATCATCCAATATTCTCGATTTATAAAATAGTTGTAAAGCCCCGTCACTAGTTCCCCACATTAGATTTTAATAGAGCCGTATAATTAACGGGCTAATCCGGGTAATCCAAATACAGGTGTCAGAAACGGGAACTGATAAACATTCGGAAAAAATCTGGGGTAAAGAATACGTAAAGATTCTCGCGGATTCATAAGTATTGAGGAGTCCTTGCATGGACCATGAAGAATGGGAATAACTTTTCGGGATGGCTGGCGTATTGAACAAAGAGGATCTTACAACTCTGGCTACAACTCTCCTCTGTTTTATCTTCCCCCTTCTACCTTTAGCATCGCTAAAACCTCTCTTATTATGACCCAACAACCTGCGGGGGGAGTCAGCCAATATGAGAGGGAACAAACCAAGAAGTGAAATGAAATACTTATAATTCTACAGTAAAATAAAGAACAATTATATATTAAACCTCATTTTTCGTTTCATGCTACTAATCTCTGTAAATCGCCGAAACTACATAGAATTGGAAGACTGTTGAAACAATTTATTCCTTGAGTTCAACTGAAGGAATATCAACATCTTCTTTGGCGAATTTTCTGGCACTGATTCTTCTTTCGAATAAGACATCCAATTCTTCGTAAGTTCTGTCTTTAGTTTCGGGTAATCTGAAAAATGCCCAGATGAATGTAGGTAAAGCGGTAGCAAACCACACAAACCCAGTTTGACCCTTTAAATTGGCTTCTCCCGGATTAATCAAATATGGTTCGACAATTTGAGAAATTAAGGAAACAAGGTTATAAGCATTTCTGGCTAAAGCAACAGTTTGAGCTCTTAACCTAGTGGCACTCATTTCAGAAACAATAGTGAATGCAAGGGGACCAATAGTGGAAGCATAAGTAGCAACCCAAGCAATAGTTAACCCAGCTTGAGCCCACTGTAATGAACTAGTTTCGGCAGGAGATGCTAATATACCAATCAATAATAATAATAATACCAAGATACCGTAACCAGTCACGTAAATAGTTCTTCTTCCGAATCTATTCAATAAGAACCAAGAGCAAATACAGCCAGTAAAAGAAATACCGGTAACCCCTAAATTCAACTTATAGACATCAGCAGAGCTTAATCCAGCTTGACTAAAGAAATAAGATGGAGAATAGGCAAAAGATGAACCAGATAACACTTGACCAGCAAAGGTGACACACACAATTTCAGTTCTTCTCAAGTTGGTGCCTTGAAAACATTGAAGATAACTTTTCCAAGTCCTTTCGTCACCAGCCTCAGTTTTTTGTTGGGCTTGTTCTAACGCATTAGTATGAACCATCAAAGCAACATGGTTAGGGATCTTATGATGGATATCCTTGGACCATAATTTTCTTAAAGATTTTTCAGCCTTGTCAGTTTCTCCCCTTCTAATTAACCACCAGGGGGAATCAGGAGCTAAGAATGTTAAGATAAATAATGGTACTGGCCAGGCCCATTGAATAGCAAATGGGATCCTGTAACCCCACTCAGTAGTGTTAGACACCAACCCTTGTAAAACCCCTGCAGCAATGAATTGACCAGTAGCCCAACACATATTGACATAAGCAGTTAAATAACCTCTCAAAGCCAATGGACACACTTCCGATGAATAAGTAGGTCCCATGGTTGCAAACACACCCCAAGGTAACCCACACATAATTTGACCAACTAATAACACTTCTACACTAGGAGCAAAAAATACGATAAAGATAAATGCTGCCATAAACACCAAAGACACCATGATAACATTTCTATGACCAAATCTTTCAGTTAAATATCCATTAGCAAAGACCCCAAAAATAGTCCCTACAGAACTGGCTGCCCCTAAAGCAGATTGCCATTTACCAACCAATTCATAATGGACTTCTCCATCACTATCGGTACTAACCGGTTCCCCGTATTTCTCTTGAAATGTTGGATAAGCATAAAAACTGGAAATTAAAATATTATCATATCCTTCCATAACAATGGTAAGAGAAAGAACAACAGCCCACCAAATGGCTTTTTTGTGATATTTCAAAGCATCGGCCAAACTTAATTCGTGTTCATCTTGAGTGGCATCTTTGGCTTCCTCTAACACAAAGGCAGTTTTGTTCAAGTCCTGTTTGAATGACGAATTGTCAGAAACGTTCTCTAAATGAGCTACGTCTTGCTTCTTTTCCACTTCATCCATTTTGTATTGCTCATAGAACTAGGAAAATATTTGTGGAATCAGGTCTTGTATTTATAGTAAGTCGGGAGATCTCCTGAAAAATGGTTTATAAAAATCCATTCCTATTAGAAGGGGTTCCAGATTTTAAGTCATTAAGTCATCTATCACCACCGTAAAACTTCAAAACTATTGACCATTGACTTTTGATAAGATAAACCTGTATGAGGAGGTGAGGTACCGTAACCGAACCCATTTCCTATTAAAAGAGGTCCCCACTATCAATAATAACATGGTGGGGACGTCCTTCCCAAACATTGATTTCACGCCAGTTTGTTTCTTTTTATTTTTGCCAGCCCCTCTTTTGACTTGCCTCCTCTTTCTCTCAACCTGGGTGCAAATCTCTTACGATTTGAAAAGCATCCAACAATGGATTATGTTCATAACGATATACTCGGGCTCCTCTCCTATGTAATGGTGTCCATTTTGCTTGAAATTGGTTTTGAGTGATGTTCAGTGTTCACAATACACAGGGGTGACAGAAAACATGGGGTACATCAAGACGTGCCTTTGTTCGCAATTTCCCCAGATTTTATTTTTCCAGCCTCACCGATTACCCCAAAGCAGATATTTTGATTGCCCCGTCATTGAAAAATGCAGGAAGCTGGAAAATTTTGTGGAACATGGGTACGGAAAGACTCTCGGAATTTCAGTATCGAGGGATTCACGTACACTGAAGGATGAGTGAAGCCGATTCATTGTTGATCAATTGTCTGCTGTCAAGCTCCAGAAAAGAAACAAGCGAATTTTACGAGTGGGAAAATTAGTGGAAATGGGCTAGGGGAAAGTTTCTCGGCTTGGTCAGTTAAAGGAAATTTGCAACCCGATGATTCTTCTTTTCACAGCCATTTAGAATCAATACGATTTGTGCTAGCTGAAATTGTAGTACCCTTTACCAAACCGGATCACTTTCCGTTAATGGGTACATTGTTCATTATGTTTGGTTAGAAGGTTAAAAAATCCGAGAATCTTTTCTCGCCTTTTTGAATCATATTAATGTTGTTTATTCTCCTTGAACTCAATTTAAGTGTGATAGTTTCTGGATTCGGCCTTGAGTCGCTGGGAGTTTGACGTTATGATAACATTAACGCATGGATGACATATCAATGTGTTCTCTGGCAATCTTTGTTTAACTGATATTTTGGTCTTGAATGTTGCTTCGAAACTTCGAAACCTTCCTTGAACAAACTGAGCTGGACCTCTCTGGAACTACCATTACATTCTTAGCTCTTGTGGAATTAAATCCTCTGGGGATTTTCTTCCTTATAAATGAAGACAATCAAATTGTAACATTAAGAATGAAGATCGGGATTTAATGTATCCAAATGAAGATAAACACATCTTTATGGAGTAGTCTAATTAGTTCTGGTGTAAATTAGGGTGTTTACTTAGAATGGGGTTTATTTGCATTAACTATATACTATAGTCTTTGCTGCTTCATGTACCTCTGATGTTGATTTCTGCTCATGCTATCTTACGAAACCCCCTACTTTTGTCCGATAATATTAACTTGATCACCACCTATTACCATTCCTCCAACTTCTAATGAAGCAAGAGTGTTTTCTTTTCTTGCTTCCTTCAAAAAATTGTCATCTTCAAGAAGGTTAATTAACTCATCAGCTTCCTTGCTGACCTCCTTTCTGGAGGATATCGAAAGATTTTTGAGTTGAGGCATACGATTCTTCATGTCTTGGACTGCTTGCTCGGATCCAAACACCACTAATCCATAACAAACTTTAAGAGTATTTACGAGCCTTTGCCAATCGCTACCTTGATAACTCAAATATTCATCCAAAGCTTCGAATATCAAACCACGAGCATAATCATTCTGAGTTTGCATAGCAGTTTCAGTTAATTTCGTTTGGTCCGGGTCTGATTGACCGTTCTCTATCATGGTGGTGATATTAAATTTAAGGGGATTGGATTCGCTCATGTTTGATAATCCCTTAACAAACCCTTTGGCTTGTTTGACCTTTCCAAACAATCCCATGATTATACCTTAAATTACAAATCCATTTTTTAGTAGACCCGGTACGGGGCTGTTTATAACTGACTTACAAAAGTTCGTAAATGTTAACAACAGAACCTGCCTTGAGAATATCAGCTGTTGATTGGTTACAGCTTAAACCAATGTGCATGGTAGAGTTGGGATCGCACAAATAGAGAAATTCGAGGCTATTTCGGGAATTATCATGCCTTACATTTAATACGGATTAAGCAGTTAAAGTCTGGGCCGCTTATCAACATTTATCAACCACTAGACAGAAACTTAATAGAGCAATAGTCTGGGTGAGAGTAGATAAGGAATGATGTGCTTTCTGACAGTTTGTTTTTGACAGGTATATTTATTTTTGACGCCTTCTTTTAGAAACTCAAAAAATGGTCTATCTGCAGGTTCATCTGGGTACTTTGATAACCTAGAATCGTGTAAAGTCGCATATTGCTCAAGAAAAATGAAGCTTTAAATTTTTCCATCTTTTATAGTTAAGAGACACCAACAACTAGGAAATATCTGATGAGGCTCAAAATCGAAGTTTGAATGTGAGGGGTGAGCAGCGAAGAGGATTGTGGCCCCGACTTACAAATATTACAACACTTGGCTTTTATGTCGATCGAACATTAAACCGAAAGAACAATAGCTGAATCTAGTGTCGATTTGTAGCCCGTAGAGATTTCCTTTGTCTACTAGTGGAGGGGCCAGACCATTTCCCCAGATTGTCGGGAGTTTTGTGTGCAACTCCGTACACACTATATTGAAAATTGCGGAGACAGCTAACCTTTCGGATGAACTTTGATGACTGATTGTAGGTGGTATATAAAGAGAGAATATTCGTCATCACTTTAATTGGGCATTGGTTAGTGATGATACAATTAAGAGGTACGGCCCTAAGGTTAGCAGCAGCGGTTTGCTCATTGAGTGGGTTTTTGCTTTTGGGATATGATCAAGGATTAATGTCTGGGATTGTTGGTGCAGACAACGCTTTTGCACGAGATTTCAATTATCCGAGTACTAGCACTGAAGGAACGGTGACAGCTATATATGATATAGGTTGTGTGGTAGG
>JAKTXB010000031.1:0-112743 GCA_030582355.1 Yamadazyma spencermartinsiae | reverse complement strand
ATATATGGCAATCTTTGTTAAAAAACCTTGGTGATTTCTTAGTTCTGGTAATGCAAGATATTCGAAAGTTGGAATATATTTACAACACCACTCTTGGAAATATTGATATATATGTAAAAACTAACTATCCACAATTTAGCAGGTATGAGCCAGACGGTGTAATGACAAGAGATGGAACCCCTTTCATGTGCATTGAATGTAAAAGGAACCTTCCTGATATCGATAGAATAAGCAATGGCAACAGTATTCGGTTTGGCATGATTGTCAAGCAGTTATTTAACTATATGTTACCTTTGTCTTTAACGCATGGTATGTTGTGTAATGCAAAGTGTGTTGTTTTAATCAGACTCAGAAAGGAAGAATACTTGAACAATGATTCCGATGATATTCCTTTTGATTACCAATATGTGGATTTCAAAAAAGGTTTAGCACCCATAGTTGCGTTCATGCTTGAGGCAATACGGGAACCTATAGATCCTCGTATAAGGGAAAAATTCAGTACTCATTGGCAATAATCCAATACCGGCAATTGGAATAATCATCTGATACAAAAATCTTTTTGCTGGCAGTACCTAACGCCATTTAATAGCTATATATATAATAAAAACAGAAAACGAAAACTTGTAATAAGGAAGATTAATGCGAAAGATTTTTTGCAGCCATTTTTTGGCGCAGCAGCTCAGTTTACAGTTGCGCGAGAGTAATTAACATGTTTGCAGAATGTAACTACATATCATTTGCTCACCCCAAATAGATCAGATATCAATCTCAATAGTTATCTATCTTTAGATGACTATGAGTGTCTGGTCTTTATGACAAATACAAGGAATACAAAGAATCTTGATTCTACCGACCTTCTTGCGCTTCTCTTGATCAATTTGGAGCCGTAGTGTATGTTTGTTACATTAGCTAGAATAAACTTTTTAGCCAATTCCATCGATTAGCTAGAACTGAGCCCGTTAAAAGTCTCTATTCTCATTTATTCTGGTATTCCTTATGCAGCAAAGTTACCTAGAATTCTGCCTGAAGTAAATAATTGACTCTAACTAGTTTTGTTTGCGTGTGTCTCGCATTTTACGACGGCGCGATATCAACAACGCACAATCTTTTAACTACTAAAACTACAGTAGCATGTTTAGAGATAGAACCAACTTATACTTGTCTTACCGGCGAACTATCCCTCGGGCTGATAGAATAGAAGCCTCTGGATTCGACAATTTGGGAGATGAAGAACAAGAAGGTTTGATTGGCAGACGTAAAGGTGGAGGGGTCAAATCCCAATATCGAGACAATGAGGAGACCATCGAAATGCAACCCATAGCGCCATCAATATTCGACATTTCCAAACAGATTGATACTAACTTGGAGATTACTAAATCAAAGACTTCGGAATTGAATTCACTTTATAAGAAATTGTTGATTACGAGTGCTAGCGACAAGCCTCCAATTGAAAGTCGGATTGAGAATTTGAATTATGAGATAACAAAGAAGTTTGAAAATTCGTATGTGTTGATCAAGAAATATGAGTTCTTGCAGAAAAGTCACCAGAGGCTTAACTTGAACTACTCTGATAATGAGCTTCGGATGATTGAAAATTTCAAGAAGAATTATGCATTGAAGATTCAGGAATCTTCATTAATATTCAGAAATCTCCAGAATAACTATATTAAGTTTTTACGAGATGATGATTACGAAGATTTGAACGACACCATGATCAATAGAACCAATGAAAACCAAGGACTACTCTTACAAGAAGAGGAGACTCAAAAGATAGAAAACTATTCTAAGCAAGTGATCCAAGAATCTCAGATGCAAATCCAAACTCAACAAAATACAAATGATCAGATGCTTCAGCAGCGAGAGCGGGAAATCTCCAAGTTAGCCATGGGGATTCTTGAAATCTCTACCATCTTCAAAGAAATGGAAACCTTGGTTGTGGAACAAGGAACTATATTGGATAGAATTGATTATAACATTACCAACACAGCCCAAGATTTAAAAGACTCCAATAAAGAGTTATTAAGTGCTAAAACATATCAACTGAGAACCACAAAGTGTAAGATTATATTTCTTTTAAGTTTGATTGTGTTTGCGTTGCTAATAATTGTATTGGTAAGACCCCATGGTTCCACAAAGTATGTAGAAAAGCCAGCTCCCAATCCTGAACCAGTGCCTGAAGATCCACACCTCGGTGATGGACCTTCTGAAGGAGGCTCGGATGATAAATTGGTTAACGACAGACCATCACTAGATATACCGGATGAGAACAATTTTATTTGACTGATTTTACATTTAAATTTACTACCCAATATATAAGATTTATAAAGAACCTAATAATACAAAATAAGGAATTACATCATTCCATAACCACCACCACTACCATTTCTATTCTGACCCGGTCTCAGTCCCATACCTTGCATGCCTGGCACGCCCGGCATTCCACCCATTCTGCTTGGAGCCTTCATTCCTGGTTTCATGGGTCCCTTTCTTCTGCCACCAACTCCACCTAAGGCAAAGTCTGGATTATTGGCTAACGCATTATCAGAAGCCGTTGGCTGTGGTCTAGGGATAGCGAACCTATGAGGTTGTTGCATCATAGGGGGAGGCATTTGTTGTTGGTATTGTGGTTGGAAAGGTTGTTGCTGAGGATATGGAGACTGATATTGTTGTTGAGGACTATAATATGGTTCTTGTCCGTAATTATTACCTTGATTAT
The DNA here is from genome assembly GCA_030582355.1 of Yamadazyma spencermartinsiae. NCBI lineage: Eukaryota > Fungi > Ascomycota > Pichiomycetes > Serinales > Debaryomycetaceae > Yamadazyma > Yamadazyma spencermartinsiae. The sequence goes on along the minus strand of JAKTXB010000031.1, from coordinate 110,027 downwards.
ATCTTGGATTAATGGCCCTTTGAGAAACACTAGTAAAATCTGAAGAAGCATCCGAGACAACTTCACCAGATCCTTGACTACCTCTATTATTATAAGCTACCATTGCAGGTTCATTTTGTGGTGGTAAATCATCATCACCCAATTCAGTAAATGGCCTATGACCTTCCACCACTGGATGATGTTCAAATACGCTCATATCAGCTCCACCATAAGGAGGTTTATTCAACGGAGCATTGGAGGGATATGGAACACGAGGAACATTGGATTGAGGCATATCATTATGGGTAGGTGTGGCCACGTTAGGCACAAAGGCAGGAGCCATCTGCTGCTTAGCAGATATTGGAGTGTTTGGACCATTCACAAGATTAACTTGGGCATCTTCATAATGAGAACCTCCAGATCTAGACCCAAAAGAATTATTATTCTGTTGAGTAAAATCCTTCGTCAACTGAGGATTAGAATTATAGATACTCGAACTTGTTAAGGTATTAGCTTTGCCTTGGTTACTGGAAGCTTTGAATTCGTAATCTCTGCTAATGGAACTATCATTATCATCAAATCTACTCTTAAACCCTCCATTATTAGGAGGTAAAGGCATAAAGGCACCCGAGGTGGGGTTACCATATTTATCGTCGAAATTATTTAATTCATTAATAGACTCGTCGTCTTGTTGAATTGGGGAGTTTAGCTTCAACTCCAAGAAAAGGAAAACGATGGAGATTAAACTAGCAGCAGCAGATCCAATTAATATCCAACCAGTCCATGAAACATGTGGATGGAACATCACCACTACTAATACTGCGATCAAGGCAGTCACAATAAACGTCACCACGTTAAACACAATGGTGACTATCAAAGCCCCACTAGAAAGGAAGTGACTTACAAATATGAGCACCAAACAAATCAAATTTAATCCACAAGCAATTGGACATATGATTAGTGTTTTGGCTAAAGTATCTCTCGTACTGTTGGCCAATAGCCAATCATTAGGAGTGTCATGGGAACTTACTTCATACGGAAAGCCCGCAGCCGAACAGCTTCTTCCATTGGTTGGACAATAACCAAATACTCCATAATTATAGTCGTCTGTGGAAGCGAGATAAAACAGCCTAACTACCGGTGCTGATATAGTGGCCAACAACAAAAACACAAACGACACGAGCGTCAATATGAACGACACCGAGTTAAACCCCACCGAAAACATTTCTTTATATAATAACACACGGTTTGCTAAATTAACTCTTTTTCAATCACTAGTGGTAAATAGCACAAATGGAGCGGAATCGAGAACAATCAGGGCTGGGAGAACGAGAACGAGCACCAGAAGAAAACACAGAACGATCAGTCAATACACTACAGCAGATCAAAGAAGGATCAAATGGACATGAAAATAGCTCCGTAGGCTCTAGTATATATATTGTGTGAGACTTTTTAATGTGATTTGGAAGAACAATAGGGGTAGAGTCGAAACGGCAGAAACATCGTGCGGCTACAAAATAAACGCGCCGAATGGCTGGCTGATAAGATCAGATCGATGCAAGACGCATTGTCGGTTGTAGAGTGAATCAGAAGTCATAGGATATAAGCGACAACTTAGCAAGTACTGTACACAAAATCAGGATGTCCTGACTAAGGGACCATAGAGAGGTATGGATGTAACAGGGTCCAAATTTGTGAATATATTGTTATCATTTAGTATGTATAGCATATAGTATAGAGGCACTGGCAAAGGGGCCGTGCGATGTACAAACGGGGCACTACCAATTGGTTTAGTGTTTTCCTTCATACCAAATATCCGGCACCTCCAATATGTATCTCTCCATGGCTTCTCTAAACCGGATACGATACTGCTTTGGGGTGACAATGGTGGGATCTTTACCCTTTTTGTTCCCCCCAATCAAGTTGTTCCCCTTGACCCAATTCTCTACCTTCTTGTCCCACGTAAAGGTTCTCAACCAATCAATTATACCGATGTGAAGCTTCTTAGATGAATCATTGATACCGATAATTAATGAATAGTCCATCACGTCCATCACCGATAAGAATGACGTATCGTTAAACAAGGATCCTCGTAATAACTTTTTCAGATGTTCCTTAACAAATAAGGGTGATTCGTAGATATACTCAATCATGTTTTCATCTAACAACACTTCATTTTCCCTCCCGGTTTGAGTAACGTGTCTATTTCTCATGGACCCTTTTAGGTCAAAGATTCGGGTGGTCTTGGTGTTGTAGAACAAATTTTCCATAATCAAAAAATCCATCTTGAAGGTTTTGCCGGTAACGACGTTCTTGACGTGGATTTGATAGAATCCAAAGATTTTGGCTAAAGCTGTAGTTAAGGTGTTAAACATGGATTGGGAAATATACTTGAAGTAAAAGGGCGCCATCGATACGAACGACTCTAAATCTGCTTTGGATAATTCTTTTACAATATACCGATTATCTAAGGTCTTCAAGAAATTAGATCCACTTTTACCTCCACTAGAGTTCCATTTGATACACCGGGATAAACTTTGAATGAAACGGTCTTCTTTCCCACACGATTTTCTTAAGGCTTCGAATTGTTCCGAGTAAAAAATCTTACACGATAAGGCAGTGGTCCCATCGGTAAATTGATACTTCAAATGTGTAGACTTGTTTTTGTTCATGATTTTTTCTAAGTCATTAGGTTTCTTGCCGTTATCGAACCTTTTTTTGAACTTCTTTTCAATCTTTGCAAAACTGCTGAGTTTCTTGTCGTTAATTTGAGTGGTATCAAGCTTAGTATCGTCATCAAGGTCTTCTCCCATCGACTTGATCTTTTGTTTGTAGTCATTTGTCGATAAACAAAAGGCTACCAAGGAACTAGGTTCATCTTCTCGGACAATAACATCAGAATCGGCAAAAGTATGCTCGTTGGAATCCAACGGATAATCCAACGGGTCCCACAATGAAGCAGATCTATCGGCCCAGAAATTTGTCAACGACTTCAACAACGACGTTCTCTCTGGTTGGGGAATATCTAACAATTTGTCTCTACTGGATTTATCATTATCCTTTAATTTCTCTTTCCCGATTTTTGCTTTATCCTTAGACTTTTCGTCCTTCAGTTTCTCTTTAACACTCAACCCGGAATCCACTGTAGATTTTCGGGTCATCTTCTTATCTCGCTTGTCCACATCCACCTCATCTACATCCACCACGTCTTCAATCTTATTATAGATCTCCACAATTGGTTTCGATGCAACAATAGGAATGGCTCTAAACTTGTTCAAATTCTTTTTCATTTCTTGTTCTCTCTGTTTTCTGAATTCCATGGAAATTTGGTCAAAGTTCATTTGATCAAAGAAACTAGCAAGCTGCGACACCTTACTGTTGGGTTTTAGATTAGGGACTTTAGATGACAGCTGAGAGTACTCCGACCCAATAGACATATCTGAGATTCGGTGAGTCAAACTACTCCCTGTTGGTGGTTTCCTTAAAGGAGAACTTACTGCTCGCCTTTCTTCTATTTCTTTGGGAGCTACAATACTGGTGCTGGAGTTTTGTCTCTCACTTTCAATGAATTTCTCCATTTTATTTACCTTATCACCAACATTGGAGTTTGGATTGTATAATGCCTTAGGTATAAGTTTACCGATTTCTTTACCTTGAGCATCATTCAAGTGATCCACCGGTAGAGTTCCAGAGCTACCACTCTTAGGCGAGGATTGCGTCGATTCGTCTTCCTCGCAGATTTTTGGTTCCTTTTCATTATTGTCAGACTCAACCGATTCATTATCACTACTCTTGGACATGTCATTCATCTCAACCTCCTTAACGTTATCAGTATTGTATCTATCCAAAAGGAAATTCCTCAAGTGAAATTGAGTAATTCGAGTGATTTCATACTCAGAAGGTAGATATTTGGTTTCAAAATCATTGAAATCAGCATCCCATGACACACCAAGTTCTTGAAGCTTTCTCAAGATAGAATTCAAAGGTAAGTAAGTAGTGGGTGTACTGTTGTTATAAACACTTAAGAGTTCTCCAGTGATACGAGTTTCTTGCTCATCTAATTTAGCCTTCAATTCCTCAATTCTTTTGGCTCCATCTTCCGCCTTATCAAAGGTATCAACTTTAACCCTATTAAGTCTCTTGGAAATACTGCTGAAAAATTTAGAGCTTTTAGTTCTAATGGAATCAAGCGTCTCCACTTTCAAGTTGACATCAGTACTAGTATCATATTCAATTTGCTTTCTAGGAACCACAACTTCATAACTATCAATTGGAGAATATTCCACTTTGATCGCAGTATCATTATATCCAAAATAACGTACATGAGTTTTGAAGAAGTCATGCTGACATTCACATTTATTATTTAACACCACATTCTTACCCCAGAATACAACTTCAAAATACTTACCAATGGAGAAGTAGTACGTATCATCCGACAACGCTATAACAGGAGTTTTATAATTACATTCCTTACAAACACTCCACATAGTTCTTTGGTTAGGGAAGTTCATATGTTCTTGCGGCAATGATTCATACTTCTCAATGAACATGTCTAGTTTTCCATTCCCATGAACGTAGTTTCGGTAGTGATTGAGCATTGGCTCTCCACATTCTTCACATTCATTTAAAGATTCACTGAACATTTGATCCAATTGAAGCCCCAAGCACTTATCATTATCTGTATAATATTCCACCACAATAATATTGGGCCCACTACAAGGAGTATTAAACTTCATAGAAACATTAGAGTACAAAAGATGAATGCTTTTATGGAAGATTGGATAAAGCTGATAAGATGGTAGTTTCATATAGTTAGACCAGGATCTTGCTCTTGACAGATATTGGGTTAGTAATACTTTCGATCGGATGTCACTAGTATATTTCAAAAACATTAACAAGTCATCAGCTTTATTAGGAAGCTTTTCGACCTCGATATTCAATCGGAGTTCTTCAATTAGACTTAATTCAACATCATCCAACGAGTCACAGCTTTGCAAAACCATATTTTTCTTGTTGAAAGTATAATAGTTAATGTAAGCTTCTATGGCACTAATCAATGGAGTGGGTAGTGAGAATTTAGTAGCAGGAGAGGTACTAATTTGTCGTAAGTTCAACAATTCGATATACTCAAATACCTCCTTTTCGTCAGGGAAAACCTCCACAGAGGAAGAGCTCCTCGCTATTTCTTCTCGGATAAGATTTATTTTGTTGGTTATTGTCGTGACTGACTCTTGTGGTGAGTCTTCCAAGAACACCAAGAAATGGTCTTCAAAAAAACTCTTTTCAAATTTGGCATTTATTTGAGTAACCAAAAGATTCTCAGTAGTATACTTTATTGAGTTTAGGGTATCTTCATCACCTCCTCTCAAGGCAATAGTAAACCCTAGCTGACTGTCAGTTCCCGTGAAGCATACAAAGGTTTTTAAAACATTCTTATAAAGAAACCGTTTAACGTCAAACTTTTTACATGTTCCTAAAGACCCCTTCTTAAAGAATAAGTCATTAACGGACTGGAAAATATCTCCTTTAGTATAACGGGAAATTCTTTCTATAACCTGGGGCTTGGTATTGGATATAACCGTGATATTAGCTTCTTCCAACAAGTCTTTTGCCAATTGACAAACAGTATCCCCCACGACTATAATATCTGGCTCAAAAGATATTAAACGAGACACCAAGTTGGTGATATATACTGTTTGTTGAGACTGGACAATTCTCAAACTGATAAATTGTTCCTTTTGCTTCAAATACTCGATGGGAAACATTAACAACGCTATTTTGGGATTATCAAAGCTCGAAGCCATTCTCTTGGAATCTATATTCTTAGTCATCAAGACCCCCTCTATTAAATCAGTGTTTTCAATTTTACCGCCAGGAATTTTCTTAATCTTTACATATTGTTTGATGTCAAGAGTGTCAGTCAAGTTTAACCCGTTGACAAAACTTATGGTTCTAGTCAACACGGCCGCCCACCTATCAATATCATCCTTTATATCACAATCTTCTAAACATTGAACTAGAATCTTTTTAAAGATGTCCAAGTACACGCTATCTATTCTCCTCTCTTCCTCTTCGAATAATCCACTCTCTGAATGCTGGAATGAAATGTCCTTGTCAGGCAGGACCGAATCCTTGCTGATATTATTGAGACTACCGTAAGAAATTTGATGCTTTGCGGGCAAGATGTCGGTCATGGCATCACGATCCGGTGAAAGATGCTCCGACTGCCCAGAAGGTTGAATGAAGGTTTCGCTTGAGGATGCTTTAAAATAATTCGCAGAAGGACCAGCTCCTGGAGTTGGTGACGTGGGTGTCGAGACAGGAGAAGAACTGTCTCTTAAATCATTAAGCTCTAGCTGTGGAAGCTTAGTAGCACTTTGCGAAAGTAGCAGAACATTTCTGATTGTTTTAGCTTTACGTCTAGATCTCATTCTCAAAAGCGAAGCATGAGCCCTCTCATGCGACCTCAAATTAGATTTTGGATTATCGTCTAGAATATTTCTTGCAAAAGGGCTTCCTTCAGACGCAGAAACATTTTCTTCGCTATTGCCACTACCAGGAATTAGCCTGGGGAATACAGTACCACCCGGGGAAGCTCTGAGATTATTGGACATTGTTTTAGGATATAACTTCTCGTTAACCATCATAGTAGGGAATTCTCCTAGAGTTGGGACCGCATTTGCACTAACAGTAGCTAGAGGTCTTGCAATCGGAGCTCTAGGAGAAATTGTGGAAGATGAAATATTGGAATTGAATCCTCCATGATTAAGCGAGGTGTATAAAGACATGACCTGCTCATCCTCATTTTCACTTTCTAGTTCATCTTCGTCGTCGTCGTCGTCGTCATCCTGCTCACCTTCAGCATCGTTGAAATCAGAAGCTTCGTCATCCACCTTACCACTTCTAATCTTTCTCAAACCTTCAACCTCATTTTGGGACCTAATTCTTGAAATCTTGTTAGCACCTATGAACCCATGAACTCTGTGCAGATTCTCATAACTACTAGATCTAGGAACAACACCAGTACTTAGGTGAGCAGCCGTCCTTCTTAGATGAGGGTAATTCTTCAACCACCCAGTATTATTGCGTTCCAACGACGATGACTTACTACCAGGGGCGGTAATTTGAGGAGGATTGGAGTTGAGAAAACTGTTGTTATTATGAATGCTTTTGGGCATCAGGATTTCCATAGATTCTCCATTACGAGTTGTGGGTATAGAAATGTTGGGAGGCGCCTTTAAGTTAGATTTTTCTGAGACAGCAGACGAAGGGTATCTTTCACTGCCGGACTCTGGTAATGCTGGCTTGTAGAAACTTGCGTTTGACGTGGTGGGAAATAGATCCCCGCGTCTAGAATTGGTCGACAACGATCTGGACCTTGCAAACGGATGTTGAGGTAAATTGTCATCTGGCCTAAGACGGTCTGTGGTCTCAAAGGATACTGCGTCATCGTGCTCATCAGACTCTGAATCGGAAGAATTGGAGTCACTAAGATAAACAATCACATCACTATAACAAGGTTTACATACCCTCAATTTGTCGGTATACCTGTCGTTATCAGCGATTACCGTCCCAGTTTTTCTCTGCTCCTTATGTTGTTCATAGGAAACGAATAAAGTACATCTGGAGCAGAAGATTTGACCGCAAAATCGACAGTGATGTTTCCTTCTAAAAGCAGTGAAAGGTCTGAAACAATTAAGACACTCAGACACAAATGCATCATTCATCCAATACTTACGCGGGATACCTCCAGATTTCAAAGGATTCTCCGAAATCTTCTTTGCTTTCTTCTTTTTCTTCTTGTTGGTTTCAATGACAGAGGAGGCAGAAGACACAGTGCCGTGAAAGTTCTGGTTTATAATCGATTTGGCGTTATCAAATAAAGATGTCGATAAATTCGATGGTTTCTTCCTCATGGATCCCTCATTGAAATGTTTTAATGCGTTGACAGATGATAAGGTAGGGGATGTATCTTGAGGTCGGTAATGACGTAGCTGTTCTGCTTTAATAGGGGAGGATTTCACCACACTCTCACTATACATAGTCAATTCAGGAGGCGGAATAGCACTTGTTTGAGCACCATTGTGATTATTGGTACTAGCATAATGACTTGGCGAGTTCCCTTCTTGCACTGTCTCAGCATCAGAGGCTGAATCGTCGGACAATTCTATGTCATTAGGAAGGTTATTAAAAATAGATGATATTCTATTCTGAAGGGTTTTCTTTCTTCCTTTTTCTTTGGCAACACTGTCAGCATCGGACTGATTCCTGGCGCCGTCATTACTGTTGATTTCATTATGAGAAACAACATCGGTATCTGTACTTGCCAAGGCATTAACATTCACCACCGAATTGGTAGCACCTCCTCCAGTAGATTCAAGTACCGGAATCGAGTTAGTGGAGAACCTTAATGTTTTATTATCTGATGTGACGATGGGAACGGCGTCTTCTTTCTTTGTCTCTTCGTGGTGTGTGGAAGTAGAAATAACATCAGCAGAGTCAACAGGACCGATGCTGGGGCCAGAATTTACAGCACTAGGACCAGCACCCACTCCAGAGTTCAACGCACCAGAGCTGGCACCGGAATTTACAGCTCCCGTACTAGCACCACTATTTATAGCACCACCATTTATAGCACCACCATTTATAGCACCACCATTTATAGTACCGCCGTTTATAGTACCGGCATTCAAAGTATTAAAGCTACCACCACTGGGTGGGAGTAATTCCGTCTTGCTTTCTCCCTTACTCAGCACTAACTCTAGCGACTCTTGAAACCTTTTGCTTCGGTCTTGAATCTCATCTGTTTGAATATTGTCTAGTATAGGAACTCTTATTGGACTATTGCCATTGAGATCCAAAGCATCGTTTTCCTCATGCGAATTGACCGACTTGGGACTGGAATATGATTGAACAATGTTGGAAGCGTTATGGGTGACTCTTCTAAGTGTCTTGGTAAAGAGCTTGGTTAACGTTTGGCTTCTTTCATACTCAGGATTAGGTAAGCCCGGAAAGGAAGTGAAATCCTGGGTTAAGGGGTCGTCAATGGGGTTGTCTTGGCTATTGTTATGAAGCAATGATGGTCTTGCCAGCATCCCACACACGAAATATAGAAACAACTATAATGATTGATAAGACCAATAATAAACTGCGCGACAATAGATTAGCGGCTGTCTCGCGTCTATATAGCTCCCCAGACAGTCGCTTGAAGAAACTATAGCACTAAAGACAATGGCTACGGGGGAAATTGCTACGGGGGAAATTGGCTACGACTGCTAGTGGAGTAGAGAATAAAAGCCGAACTTATCATCCTTCCGGGGAATGGGAATTGTCCATTCCTTTTGAAAGAATGATATATGTGTGACAACAGGGTTGTGTGTCTGACATCCAGTTATGTGTCTGAAATAGAAAACAAGACAATTAAATGAAAATGTTGGGCTCGACACAAGTTGAGCGAAGTGTATAAGAAAGCTCCAGTCTAAACGGAATACAGAATGGATGCTTACATCCATGCTAATATTACTGAATACGAGTCATTATCATAAGTTCAAAACTAAAGCTAGAATGTCGCATTGAGCCTGGATCTTGTTGGTAACAGTGTAACCGAAGTGTCCCATGCTTAGAGATGTTTCCTGGAATGCTTAGAGACTTTTATGGAGACGTCTCTTAATTCAATCGTATCCTGTTTGACTTTGCTTTTACCTCTGTTCTTTGACAGTAATAGTCCATATATCCTCATCAAATCTCTTGATAAGCCAAATGTTAATGATGCCTCGCGACATTAATGTCGTTCTGAGGAAGTACCCTAGTTGAATCGTGCTTATAGTTGCACGGTGCAGAGGACTTACAAGTGCCACTGTTTGGCGATAGATGTCACCATAGTAACTTTGTAACTACTTGAATGGTTCTGCATGCCTCGCTGACTTTGGAAAACTCTTCAGTTTTATTATCTCTACCACTCGTCTACTGCTCTGCTTAGATATATAATTGAACTATACAAGTCAGAAAACCATTTGCAGGGAATTGTCAGGAATATAAACCGCTTTCCCAATTCCAGACACAGCCATATCAACTATCAACCATCTCACCTTGCTCCCTCTATCAACTCTAATTCTACCACCAGCCTTCATCCAGATCTATCCGCACTATGTCAAATCGCGCTCCCGTTGTTGAACGGTTTTTTCCAGACATTTTCACATCTTAAACATAGTATAGACTCTACAATATGTCTTCAGGGTTACAGAGACGTCGTGGTGGACCCAAGTCCACCACAGGGTCTTCAACTCCTAAACCTAGATCGTCCAATTCTTTTGATAACGAAGACCGTGATGAAGAAGTGGCAGACCATAAAATTGGCTATGACGACAGGGACATTCAAGATCGCAAGGAATTAAAGGTCCCACTTTTGACATTGATGGAAGAAGTTCTATTAATAGGTTTAAAGGACAGAGAGGGATACCTTTCGTTTTGGAATGATAACATCTCCTACGCGTTAAGAGGGTGCATCTTATTAGAATTAGCATTTAGAAAGAAAATCACCTTGGTAAATGATCCTGCTAGAAGAAGATTTGAATTGGCAGATAGGTTGGTTGAGGTCGTTGATAGTGAACCTACAGGAGAAGTCTTATTAGATGAGGCTTTAAAAATCATGAAAGGCGATGAATCACATTTATCCGTCACCAATTGGATCGATTTATTGTCAGGAGAGACTTGGAATTTAATGAAAATTAATTATCAATTGAAGCAAGTCAGAGAGAGATTAGCTAAGGGTTTGGTTGACAAAGGGATATTAAGAACTGAAAGAAAGAACTTTTTCCTTTTTGATATGGCTACCCACCCAGTTACTGATAAAATGTCTAAAGAGTATATTAAGAATAGAATCTTGAATTTATTGATTTCTAGAAATGTGGACTTTGATAGTACCAGTAATGACCAATATCCAGGTGATACTTCTTTCAAATGCTTAAGAACCATTGCATTGGTGTGTGGATCTTATGCTGCTAATGTATTGGAAAATGTGTTGTTATCATTAAATTATGATAAAAGAGATCAAGCATTTGCAAGAGCTGATGAATTGTTAAATGACTTTTCCGATTACCCCTTTAATATTAGTCATTCTAGTCCTTTAGGTATTGGTTTAAACTTGAACCAAGAGATCACCACTGAGATTGAGAAAGATGCCACTGATGAACTTCAATTAGAATTAATTGCTGCGGTGTTAAGCGTGTTTGCTAAAATGGATTCTATATTGTAGGTATTTTAATAAATATGTACCATTGCTCTATGTAGTTCGGCTCTCCCTTTGATTCAGTTAATTTGCTTTCTACGTAATTTATGTATGTAATTGATGGGAGAATGCCTGAATTAAAGATTTTTGGGAATTGTCTCCAGCAGAATCCCAGAACATACCACCTCCCAATCCGTGCAGCTTGATATATTGAGCCTTAACCTTGGCGCTATCCGTATTATCATATGTCACAAGAACTTGTGACTGAGGATCATAACAGAAAGCACTTACTTTCTTGTGATCAAACTGTTCACGCGTACCACCCAAAGGAAGCTTTTTAAACTCAATAATCCCCTCATCACTGAGAGCTGCTTTATCAAACCCACTTCCGATTCTCGGGTCTTTAACACCACCAAACTTTCTTCCATATAACGGCATCCCTAATACTAATTTACTTCCGGTGGCACCTTTTCTAAGATACTGCTTCAACACAGAATCACCATTGAGTTCGTTATCACCATTATCTCCAAAGAGATTTGAATGGTATCCTGTGTGAGAAGACCAAGAATACCCATTATAATCGTAGCACATAATATTCCAAAGATCTAGTACTTGATCCATTCTAGGAACATTCAAATGATTAATATTATCAGTTCCAGCTGGCGCTGCTACACTAATCAAGAGTCTGGGTGCAACTTGGTCCAAGTGATATCTTAGCTCTTCAAGTAAAACACATAGCATTTCTCCCTGATGCGAGGATTGAGGGTATTCCCAATCAATATCAACCCCATCAAATCCATATTTCCCCACGAGTTCACCACAACTCGTGACAAAATTCTCTATATTCTGCCTCGAATGGGTTACCGCGTCAAAACATTGCAGAGTTCCCCAACCTCCAATAGATAATGATACTTTTAGGTGAGGGTGAAGTTGCTTAAGTTCCGAGAACAATTGAACAAGACCATGAACCTTTTTGCCTGGGTTTAACGGAGAATCTAAAGGAATTTCCAAGTCTCCCCAAGTATCCAGGAAATCCACCCTTCCACTTTGAGTGTCTATCAGTAGAAACGCATAGTACACCCGATCTATTACTGAATAGTCGATATCGGTTGGAAAATGCCCTCGTTCATAGATGGACCAGTTAGCAAAGTAGACACCAGTCGAGAACGTTCTAGGTATAGAAGATGCTTGACCCACTCTCGCCTTATTCTCTGGCCTGGGCTTGAGCCGAGGAGGCTCTGGGCTCTTCTTGTGCTTTATTATATCAAAGAGCATTGATTAAATTTGCAACCGATGTTTTCCGAGACCTCAAAGTGTCGCACTGTGGCGACCGAGTTCTAGTGTCTTACATATAAATCTCGATTATCTAGATATATTGGATACTATTTATATATATATATTACATTATAAATTATACTTCCATTGAACAATCTATTCTGTAGGATAGCAGTCATAGATTTTACCCTTCACATTTCCCCTTGTATATCAACTTCCTTTTAATGCTGTGTGACCATTTACTTCAGCACTGGGGCCAACTTCCTGGCTCCACAGTTGTCTACAAAGACGATTGTATGTACAGCTTCGATACGCCGGAGAATAACAAATTGGGGTTGGATGTTTGCTTGAGCTGCTTTCAAGGCTACAGCAGAGGTGTTGTGAACTATACCGCCAAACATAGTGAAGATAGCGACCACCATATCTTTCTTAACATTGTCAAGATATTGAAACCCGAGGATAAAACCAAGAAGGAAGAGGAAGAAAGACATCAGAAGATCGCTAAACTAGAAATCAAAGAATTCAAAGAGGAAGAAATGTATGACATTAGGTACCTGATCTATTGTTGTGCTGATAATGCTGGGTATCAATTGTCAGAAGTTCCCGAATCCTTACAGCAATTAGCACAAAGTGTAATCAAGAGCAATTCATCGAGCCGTCAGGAAGAAATAAAGGCGTGGGAACAAGAGATTCTCCCTTGTGAACATTCCATTGATCTTGAGCAACTTGGGGTCGAGAGTGTGGATTTGACCAAATGTCTGCAATGTGATTTGAAAGAGAATTTGTGGATATGTATGCATTGTGGGGCCTTGGGATGTGGTAGACAACAGTTTGGGTCCACGGTTCCTGGCAATTCTCACGCTTTGAAGCATTATGAAGTGGCAGAACACCCTGTGGCTGTCAAGTTAGGATCGTTATCTGGGGATGATCCTGACACTTATGATGCTTATTGTTATAAATGTAATGATGAGGTAAAAATTCCAAACTTGGTCTCAAAACTCCAAAGATATGGCATCGACTTGGGGAAGGTTACTAAGACCGAGAAGAACTTGACCGAATTAAATTTAGACCAAAATTTGAACTGGGAGTTCCAATTAGATGGCAAAAACGGAGAGAAATTACAACCAGTTTTTGGAAAGAATTTCACTGGTTTAAGTAATTTGGGGAATTCCTGTTATTTAAACTCGGTAGTCCAAGCTTTATTCCACTTGAGACTGTATCTAGAGTTTTTTAAAGATCAAAAGTTCCCTAATTATGAAGATGTCCCTGATCCTTCTAAGGATTTGTTGAGCCAATTGATAAAGATGTATGATGGTTTGATCTCGGGAACGTATTCCAAACCAAGCCCTTTAAAAGGAGATGACTATCAGCTAGGGATTAAACCAACAATGTTCAAATCCCTAGTTGGAGAAGATCATGTGGAGTTCAAGACCAACAAGCAGCAAGACGCGTTTGAGTTCTTACTTTATTTGCTAGACAAAATTGATAAGAGATTTGGCTTTGAGATTAATGAGCCATTGAAGTTGTTAATGACAAATAAAATCATTTGCTCTGGATGCTTAAAGGGTAAGGCGTCGGATGAATTGGTCGACAATTTGTCAGTTAATATCGAAGATGAAGTATTGTCAGTGGATGAAGAAGGCAACAAGACTTATAAAGAAGTAGATTTGCTTGATAGCTTCAAACAGTATTGTGACGATGAAGTGATTGAAGGGTATAAATGTGATAAGTGTAACCAAAATACCGAAGCCATTAAATCTTGTGGGTTCAAGAGCTTTCCAGATGTGTTGATAGTTAATGCCAAAAGAATTAAGTTGGAAAATTGGGTTCCGGTCAAAGTTGATGTTCCTATTAAGGTCCCAGAACAAATAAATCTACAACAATTTCAAGCCCAACTAAATGAGGATTTGGAGATTATCGAAGATGCTGAAGAGCCCACGAGTAACAAATTCGAACCTAACAGTGAAATTTTGAATAATTTGATTCAAATGGGATTCCCTGAACCTAGATGTATTAAGGCATTATATACCACCGGAAATTCTAGTCTTGATGAAGCGATGAATTGGATATTTGCTCATATGGAAGATCCGGACATTGATGAACCATTGCAAGTAGACGAGGTTCCTGCTTCAAATAATGAAGTGGCCCCAGAGATGATCGATAATTTAATGGCCATGGGATTCTCCCACCAGCTAAGTAAGAAGGCATTGGTGTTAAATAACAACGACCCTAATGTTGCAGTTGAGTGGCTATTCAACAACCCCGATGACGATGGTGTGATCCCGGATATCCCTACACCTATTGACTTAACTACAGAGAAGAAGAAATTGGTAGAAAAGCTCAAATCTACACCATCGCCTCTGGCAGAGTATAATTTAAAGTCTGTTATTTGTCATAAGGGAACCTCTCCTCATACTGGACATTATGTGGTGTTTATCAAAACTGAGATAAATGGGAAACCACAATGGGTGTTGTATAATGACGAGAAAGTAGTTGAGTGTGACGAGAGTAGTTTGAAAGACATGGAGGTGAATGGATATATTTATATGTTTGAGAGAAAGGCATAGGAACATGAACATGTGTGGGAGTGAGGATGTTATTGCGATAAGCATTAGTTAGGGTTTTAGAGTATGACTTGCTATGACTTGCTATGACTTACTATCACTTACTATCACTCACTGTCACTAACTATCACTTACTGTCACTTACTATCACTTAGTTTCAATTTCTATCACTTGCTATCACTTACCAACTTAAGCGAATGTATACAGTCGTCAAGATACTGCCATATTTGGTCTCTTGGTTAATAGCATTTCTAAATTTAAGTCATTTATTCTCACCTCGTAGTTTCTTATCACTCTCATTGTTGGTACACGCAGACCTCGAGGGGTTCTTATCAAGGCCACATTGCGGGACATCCTTATCGTTCTTCGCTACTGTTTTACGGTTCCGGCAGACGACTTTTGTGAGTATTTAGTCGCACACATAAAAGATCTTATCACTTTACTAGCCGTTCAAATTAGATATAGTTTGACACTATGTAGATCACACACTTACTATACAATACTATACAATACTACACAATACTATACAATACTACACAATACTATACAATACTACACAATACTATACAATACTATACAATACTATACACATACTATAGTTTCTCCGCTAACTTAGCCACTACACTTTCTTCATAAGGCGTTATTCTATCCTATATGTCTTCTTGCACTACAATACCTTCTTATCTACTACTCTAAATACGCCCACTCACTACACGTGTAGTCTTATCAAGTAAGCCATACGATCCATTTTCGGTGCACACACAGCGATTACTCACACTTGTCTCAACCTATATAATCCATGGTGTGCGAAATTTTTTCAACCACAAACCTACTAATACTAATAGGAACATTTACAAACGAGTACAACACAAAATGTTCATCACTAATCAACACGTCGGCGACCGTAGTCGTTTAGAAGACTGGAGAAGTATGTATCAGTTTTTTTTATTTATCTATACTTTAATCACAGCCATTTTATTGGAGAGGTTCACAGTATACAGCCAATTACATTAGGGTAATTGTAAGCAGATAAGAACGAATACTAACCGATTTTAGTAAGGGGATACGATCCATTGACTGCCCCAGACTTGTTACAACACGAAATTCCTTTAACTGACGAGAACAAAAAAACCATTGTGGAAGGAAGAGAGCAAGCTTGTGACATTTTGAATGGAAAAGATGATAGATTGATTGTAGTTATTGGACCATGTTCTATTCATGATCCAAAAGCCGCTTTGGACTATGCTGAAAGATTGACTAAGCAAGCAGAAAAGTACAAGGGGGAATTACATATTGTTATGAGAGCTTATTTAGAAAAGCCTAGAACCACTGTGGGATGGAAAGGGTTGATTAATGATCCAGAAATCGACGGATCTTTCCAAATCAACAAAGGTTTAAGAATCGCCAGAAATTTATTTGTTGATTTGACTAAAAAATTGCCTATTGCTGGGGAAATGTTGGATACTATTTCTCCACAGTTCTTATCTGATTTATTCTCTGTGGGTGCTATTGGTGCCAGAACTACTGAATCTCAATTACATAGAGAATTAGCCTCGGGGTTATCTTTTCCAGTAGGGTTTAAAAATGGGACTGATGGGACTTTGGGTGTAGCTATTGATGCCATGAGATCTGCTGCTCATCCTCATCATTTCTTATCTGTGACTAAACCAGGAGTGGTAGCGATTGTGGGAACCGATGGGAATCAAGATTGTTTTGTGATTTTAAGAGGTGGTAAGCAAGGGACTAATTACGATGAAGCCTCTGTAAAGGCTTGTGAAGCTGATTTAATAAAAGCTAAAGTAGTGGATGAAGCTAATCCTCGTCCTAGAATTATGGTTGATTGTTCTCATGGTAATTCCAACAAGAATCATAAAAATCAACCATTGGTCGCTGCTGAAATTGCTAGACAATTGAAGAATGGTAACAAAAGTATTTGTGGTTTAATGATTGAATCCAATATCGTTGAGGGTAGACAGGATGTCCCAGCTCCTGAAGATGGTGGTAAAGATGCTTTGAAATATGGCTGTTCTATCACTGATGCTTGTATTAGCTGGGAAGACACTGAAGATGTCTTGAAGACTTTGTCTGAAGCCGTTAAGGCCAGGAGATCCGCTTAAGCTCTTATTTCCACTGATTTGTATTATTTAATAAAACCCTGATACTGGTTAATAAAATCGTACATAGTAACCAATTATCAATATATTTTATTATTTACAGATATACTTTACACTCGTGACATCATTATTCCTCAAATAATATTTGAATCTCTTCAATACGGCGTCTTCGTTTCTCTTCCTCTTCGACCCCTACAACTTCACCAATCTGCTTTTTCATCTCTTGAATCTTTAACATTTTGGTTTCAATACTATTCTCCATAATGAACCGAATCACCTTAACATTCTTACTTTGACCTATACGGTGCAACCTGTCGATGGCTTGGTCTTCTATACTGGGGGACCACCATGGATCCATCATAAATGCTCGTGAAGCATTGGTTAAATTCAACCCCACTCCCCCAGCTTTTAATGAAATGAGCAATACGGTGATCCTGGATGGATCACTGGAGTAATTATTGAATTCTTCCAAGAGTTTCATTCTTTGGTTCTCTGATAGTCTCCCGTCAAACTTAAGACTTCGAATATACTTGTCGCCTATTTGTAGCTTCAACTCATTTTGGATCAAATCCAAATAAGACGAAAACTGGGAGAATACCACGATTGGTTCGGTCACTTTCTGGTCCCTTAATGTTACTATATGGTTAATTAGTGCCTGGGCTTTGGACGACACCTTATCTGGATCATAGAGATACAATTGGAAACTAAAATCCTGATCAACTTCTTCTCTTGTATGGAATTTATATTCATTCTTGGTGGTAGTTTTCTCCCTTACTTTGAACAATTTATACTTGGAGATTAGGGATCGACAGTTGGGGCATGATTCCCCTTGGTTAAGGGACTTTTGGAAATCTATATGTTCGATCAAGCAATTAAGACAAAATATATGCCCACATGTTGTAACGACCATTTCTCCCATTCCAATTGGACTAGTAGTACAGATGGAACACTCTGCATTGTAGATATCGATTCGTTTGTATAATGAAAATAATTTTTCATTTACTTCTGTTTCATTTTCAAACTTGTCCCCGTCGCCTTGAACCAATTCTTTGATTTTCGCTAGCTCCGACTCATCTAATGACTCCAACTTATCTATGTCTTCATCAAGATCAGGCACTGCATTGGCGACCAAGTCCAGATGACAGCAAATCTGTCTAAGTCTTAAAATATGTGTTAAAATCTGACTATATTTTCTCAATACTTCCCCTGATTCCAAACTTTGTCTGAAAGATCGATTAGCTCTGTCTTTGAACCATTTATATAACTTAGTTTCTTTGTCATTAAATTTCACTTCCTCAATTACCACTTCTTTAGTAGGGAGTGTCACTAACGGCTGGCCATCAGCTCCTTTCATATATTTTGTTCTTCTCAAAAGGATAGGATCAATAATACTCTTGACAACATCTAGGGTTTGTTTGATTTGTTTTTGCTCAAATGGCAAGGTGACAAATGTCTTCCAATATGAAAAGTTATTCCAAGGTTCTAGTTCTAAAAACTTCACAACGGAGTACAAATCGTCTAATCTATTGATGATTGGAGTCCCTGTTAAAACCCACTTTCTACTCAGTTGAAGTTCAAATACAGCTCTCGACGTTTTGGTAGTTCTATTCCTAATTTGGTGTCCTTCATCAATCAAAATCCGGAAAAACTTCACTGAGAAGAGACCAGTCCTCGGTAGGGCCCCATTCGAATCTCTTCTTTTCTCTATCTTTGCGTACTCGTTCATTACTGTTCCATAAGTAGTAATCATCATGACCGGTATGTGTCTCTTAATGTTTACCAATATTAAAGATAAATCCACTACCGATTGTTGTCCATAGTAAACTAGACATTTATGATTAGGATTGTTATTGGCTCTCTCAAACTCTTTCTGCCATTGTGATAATAAAGACATAGGTACTATAACTAGCGTAGTTTGATTAGCGTAATGGCTGTCGGTATTAGGAGAAGAATCATATGGTACCGAATTAATCAAGGATAATGCCGATATTGTTTTACCCAATCCCATCTCGTCGGCCAATATTCCTCCTTTCAATGAGGATTTTATAAGTGGCTGTGTTAAGGAAAGCTCCCCACTGTACATATTCCCATAGAAGTATTTGGCCCTCAAGAGCTCCTCGTTGTTACTGGCGTCCCTTTGGTCCGATTTGGGCCACTTAAAAGTCTTCCATAGTGGATTTATAGTCCCTTCTTCCATGGACTTTATGTCTGCTACTTCTTGCGGTGATAATCCACTCCCATCGTCGCCGGTTAGCTCATTTAATCTGTTTAACTCCTTTTCTCTGGCAAGCATCCACGAAAGACCATGTCTCTGATATGGCCGTAATTCCATTTTGAAATTGGTTGGCGGAGGTTGGGTAGTATTTGGTAACGCTTTTAATACATCTGATTGTTGGTTATCCTGGTAAAAAGCTTGCAATTGATTAAGAGTTAAAACTCCGGAATTCTCGTCCTCCACAACAGAAGTATCTTCATCATCGGAATTTAAGTCAACAGGAATGGGGTCTGTATCATCGTTGCTCGGCATAACCTGTGTCGCAGGAACCTCCTTATTGTCAACTAGTCTTACTGACTTTATTTGTAGCTTCTCGAATAATCTATATATTGCATATTGCCGCAATTTAAGATTTGCCTCTTCGTCAGTTTCGGTTCCAAAGCTGAATCTAGCCTTGTCTAAGAAATTCTTCTTCAACAAATCCAAATCGTTCAGGAACCCAAGGTTTTTCTTGTTAAATGCTCCTTTAGTTAAGTAACATTCAATATTTATATACACCGAGTCACCTATGGATAAGCGTTTGGTGGTCTCAATAATTACAGATCCTTCAAACTCAGCAAGCCCAAGATCAATTAAAGGAGCTAAAATTCTGGTTATTTCCTCTTTAAGCCGCCCGAATTCACGTTCTTCTTGCTGTTCGTCGTTAGGTGAAGTATACAATCTAACAACCCCAAATTCATTGTGTTTCAGCTTTTCTTTCCCTGCCAGCTTCTTGAGTCTAATGCTTCTGAGGCTCACTTTCTTCCCGTATGGTAAGGGTTTCAAATAGGGTCGCGTAGCATAGGCATCTGTACAAATAGTCCCCACGTATCTCCTGGCAGAAGCACCGCCATTAACCTCGTCAACTTCTTCTTTCATTGGGGGTATTGTCGCATTCTTTGCGTATGTGAACGGAAGTTGAATTCCACGTGTTCTCCTTCTTTTAGCATTGGTTTCCATCAGAATTGGAGGGATCATCTTTCTAGTTCCAATATTAGACCTTTTCTCCTCTTTCTGCTTGAAGTAATGATCTACTGCCACAATAAGCTTGTTGTCCTTATCAGCGAACCTCTCGTACAATTCTTGGATCTTCTGCTGGGGTATTTCTCCTAGCACTGTGCTTATTCCTTCCGAGAATGATATATAATCTGTGTCCGTGGAATAATTACTTTGAGATTCAGACTTCATTTCGGATATAGTTTCCCGATATTCCTGGTTGAAACCATTATCACTTTCGATGGGATGGCTAAGAGTGGCTGATCGAGGGCGCTCAACTCCGTGTTCTTGCCTCTTTTGCTGGAAAAACCGAGTTTTCTCTCTTGCCATTAGAATGATCTATAACATTAAATAGTGAGCGCGTAATGGCTGCTAAAAAATCCAAATGGGGCATCCACTACTTTATGATCGTGTACATTTATTATGTAGATGGTAGCTACAAAGAATAATTTTTTACAAAAGGATACAATCTTCCTTCAACATGCTAGTCTCTTGGTTGGTATCTATGCGGCGATCGTGACACCAGGCCTCGATATTACCTAATAAAAGCACTAGAGAATCTTCGTCTGGCCTGTGTTGAATTACTTTCATATACTCTAACGTGAGAAGGATATCCTCCCTTCTAAAACCTGTGATACAAGCTATTTCAGTTAGAGTACAAGTAGGCTTATTTCTGAACTCTTGCAAAATAAGAGGAGCTAGTTTTCTTGACCAGAAGTTATAGTAACTGACCTTCCCGTATGGAGACAATGGGAATTCAGGACCACTAAAATATTGACCCCCAGTTAGCTTAGCCACTTCATACAGAAACTCAATCAACAAAGACCCCAAGTGCATTCTTTGATATGGGGGGAATACACAGATACATGCTAAATTGTTGTCACCTTCCCACGACAGCAATTCTTTGGAGAAGAATCCCATGGGTTTAAAATTGGGTTCTCTAAGGTTATCTCGAGACATATCCCTAGGATCAAATCCGTAAACCACATAAAAGTCAAATTGATTGACGTTATAATAAACGGATTTGTCGTCAAGAAATAACTTTCCAAAGAGGCAAAGGTTCTGACAGAATAGTGGCTCCAAGTATCCCTTGACTTGTCGTATTATAAATGGAGAGATATCGTCCCGATATACCAACCTCCCTACCGTGGGAAGCGCTTTATTATGCTTACATGCAACTCTATGATTTTCAAACTGAAGTTCTTCCTGTGTGTACTTGAAACAGTATTCACACACGAACAACCGATCTAGCCAGTACTCTTCTGCTTGTGAGGTCATACTTGACTCCATTTTCTGTGACACATCCAGGGATCCATGTAGCTGCAGAGTCTTCTTGGCCCACGCAGTTATCTGTTTTCCATTCTTTTGTTTATTTCCGATACTGTTTCCTACGGTAATCCCAAGATCATTGCGGGACGATTTCCTATCGAAATAAGCAGCATTCCCGTACCAGGGCAAGATTTCCAAGTCTCCCAAAACCACCTTGGCAATATTGGGCAGCTTTAGCACTCCATATTCATCTTGAGAACCATCTTTGGTTGTTTGTCCGAGTTCTACATCAACAACCATCCCAAACCATTAATGGATCGTTTGTCGTATAAATAGAGCCAGGCCGATGAGTGAAAAATCAACGCGCTTTATTAAATTCTCCATTTCTTCATTTGATTCTTTTGTTAGTTATATTTAATTGTTATGCCACCAAAAGGATGGAGAAAGAACGCAGACGGGAGCTACCCTCAACCTGCTAGAGACACGGAAATCAAGTCTATTGATGAGATTCTTTTCCCTCGTTCTTTAGTTCAACGGCTCTCCAAGGAGATCACCAATTCTGACACGGAGAATATGATAATGGCTAAGGATTCGTTATTGGCGCTTCAACGGTCTGCCACCGTATTTGTTTCCCATATTCTTTTTCATGCTAAATCAGTGGCTGCAAGTGGTGATAGAAAGCACGTTAACGCTCAAGATATAATCGCTGCTCTTGAGAATTCAGAGTACTCGGGGTTTGTGCCACAAGTGAAACAGAGCTTAACCCAGTTTGAAGCCAATGCCGAAGCTAAGAAGAAAAAGAAGGCATCTGAAAAGGGAGACGAAAACAGTTCGGAGTCTGATGCTAAGAGACTTAAAGCTGATGGAGTCTTGCTAGCTAAAGAGAACGATGGTGCTAATGAGGATGAGAAAGATGAAGTAGAAGATGACGTGGAAGATGAAGAAAATGAAGAAAACGACGATGGCAATGATGAAACAGAAGAAATAGCCGATGAATCAACTGCCGCAGACGAAGAAAAGAACCCGATATCTGCTATATCCAGAGAGGAAGATGAACTAGAAGGAGTTACTATTGAGGAAGAACAAAACAAATCTTCCGACGAAGAAGAATAATGATCTCAGCATCTTAAATAAATGTATATTAAATGTCTAATTAGAAATGCAATGATTGAAAAACGGAAACCCACAGGCCGATCCAAGAATTAAATATAATATAATTACTATCCCCACTACTAATAACACATAGAACTTGGATTTGCTCAACCACATTCTACGTTTTATTAATTGGGCTCTCTTTTGAAATACCAGCGATGAATTGGTTAATCTATCGGTTTGGTCTACCAACAAATTGATCTTGTCTCCTCTACTCATTAACTTGTTAATATTATCAAGCATTAATTGTCGAACTTCCTCCACTTCTTCATTGACAAGTACCAAGCTTTTGGGATTAATTACTTCGGCTCCAGTGTTAGCTTCTTCATCGTTGTGGTCGTCTCTGTCAATAGACCCATAATTATATATTCTTTGGTTTGAGTCATAGTTCATTTCTTCAAACTTGATAATCTGATTCATATACAATTTGAACTCCCCAAGTTTGGATTTAGCCTTGTCATTAGAGCTTGTTTCGGTGTCATTTTTGAACTCTATATACTTGTCCATAATTTTCTTCAATATCGATAAAATTAATGCTTTGTTCATATTAGCGTGAGCAATTGTAACAACCGTAATCAAATCATTACTGCCATCGGAATTATAAGCAACCTTCTTCATGAAGAACAACGCCAAACCAAAGTTTGTGTTGGTGTTAGTCACTGGGATTGATCCTATAAGAGTTTTGGATGCATTTATCAACCCTAGTTCTTGGGCAATGATTTCAGAGCAGTTCAAATTATTAATAAGGTGTACCAATTGGAAATTCTCACACGAGTATAAGGTGGTGGAATTTTTGGTCAAGGTCGTATGAATCACTAGAGCCGTTAGTATATCATTCTCCTTTACCATTACATTAAAGGCTACTTACAATGTTTCTGTATATCCAGCTTATTCATTGTGATTTGATATGCCTGAGCCTTTTGGGAAAATGTTCGTGCGGCCTTCCTTCATTAAGTCAAGATATTCTCAATATCTGGAGAAATGCGAAGAGCATCGCATCTCACTAACAATTTTTCATCTAAGTAAATAGACTGTTAAGCAATAATGGGGAAGTACAGGAAGAGATTTAATGAAAAAGCTCGGACTGGGATGCTTGCCAAACAGGCCGCCTTGAAAAAAGCTCGGAACAAGGCATATTTTAACCAGTTTGAGGATGGGACCGAAGCAGCAAATGCCCAACAGGTCCCGGATCCTGGATCTCAAATAGAAGATTCAAATGCTGACATACTAAAGCCGTTGACCGACAAGGAAAAAGAAGACAGGAAGAGAAAGCTTCAAGAACAATTATACATGGCGAACGAAAAGGAATCCAAGGTATCTAGAGCTAAGAGAAAGAGATTGGATAAGTACATTGAGCACCAATTGAAAAGGGAAGAGAAGAAGACGTTACTTGAGAAGTTATCGAAAACAAAGATAGATACTGATAAGCTAGCATCCTCGAAGGAGTTGGGGAAAGGGAAGCAATCGAGAAAAGATGAAATTCTAGAAGCTTTGGAATTGGAACGTCAAGGTCGTGGAGATGAAAGAACTAGGGATATCTTATATGAACAGAGGGAAGTAAAAGACTGGGAAGACCTCCCGCCAAATGGTAGTATTAGTTTTCATGAATCTGGAGAGGAGGGCTCGGAGAACGACGTTTCTGGAGGAAGAGCGTCTGGTTCTGACGATAAATCTGACCCTGAGGGATTTGACTCTGACAACGCTGGTGAAGACGACTTTGAAAGCAAATTTGGTTCAGGTTTTATGGACAACAGACCTGCTAAATTTGGGGGTTCCGGTTTTGGGTTTGGTTTTAGCAATATAAAAAAGATTGAAAAGAGGGCCCCAAAGAAGAAATACAGTTGGAGAACTCAAATTGAACAACGGGAGAAGCAAAAGAATGACGATGAAGATGAGATGGATTTCGATACATCTGATGAAACTGGGGATGATGATCTGGATGGTGATCTGGGCGTTGATCTGGATGGTGATCTGGATGAGAACGAGGACGGCGAAGATGTGGATGATGGCGAGGACGACGTTGATGTTGATGACGATGATGATGACGAAAGCTCAGAAGAGGCTAGCTCAGAAGATGAGGAAGGTCTCCCAAGAATACTAGCCAACAAACCTAAACATTCCAACACCGCAGCGGCATTTAAAGAATGGGCAGAAAACCAGCAAAAGATCATGGATGGCCGTGAAGATGTCATAATGCCCACGCTACCAGATCATCTCAAAGAAAAATACTCCAAGCCTACGGTTAGAGAAGAAGATTTGGAGCATTCTAGTGATGAAGAAAATTACATTCCCATTAACAAACAAAGTCAACGTGAAGCCTTTTATGTTCCAGTAAACAGATCAGAAGAGGTCCAAAGTCTGAGAATTAATTTACCGGTATATTCAGAAGAACATAAAATAATGGAGGCCGTTTATCATCATGACTGTGTTGTTATTTGTGGGGA
This sequence comes from Yamadazyma spencermartinsiae, assembly GCA_030582355.1. Lineage (NCBI taxonomy): Eukaryota > Fungi > Ascomycota > Pichiomycetes > Serinales > Debaryomycetaceae > Yamadazyma > Yamadazyma spencermartinsiae. The sequence goes on along the minus strand of JAKTXB010000031.1, from coordinate 84,753 downwards.
AACCGGTTCAGGTAAGACAACACAAGTTCCTCAATTTCTATATGAGGCTGGGTTTGGGAATTTGGACTCTCCGTTGTACTCTGGTATGATAGCGGTAACCCAACCCAGAAGAGTTGCTGCCGTCTCTATGGCTAATAGAGTCCAAAATGAATTAGGTGATCATGGACACAGGGTGGGGTACCAAATCAGATTTGATACCAGCATAAAGAATGAAGGGTCTCGAGACGGTACGGCATTAAAATTTATGACTGATGGGGTGTTACTAAGAGAGATGATGACAGATTTCCTTCTTAGTAAGTATTCTTCTATTATTATTGATGAAGCTCATGAACGTAACATCAACACCGATATTTTAATTGGGATGCTTAGCAGAGTTCTTAAATTAAGAAGAAAGAAGCACGAGGCCGATCCATCTAAATATAAGCCATTAAAGCTTATCATTATGTCCGCTACATTAAGAGTTTCTGACTTTTCTGAAAATGTCACTCTTTTCAAAACCCCACCTCCCATAATTAATATATCTGCCAGACAATATCCTGTCAGCGTTCATTTCAGTCGTCACACAAATTATGACTACCAGGAAGAAGCATTTAAGAAGGCATGCAAGATTCATAGACGCTTGCCTCCAGGTGGTATATTAATCTTCTTAACTGGACAATCGGAGATCACCAACATGGTGAAAAGATTGAAATCTGAATTTCCTTTCAAAAATGTTAAGAAACAGGGGATCAATCCCGAGTCTGAAAGGGACTCCGATATTGAAACTGTGCTAAACAACAAGACAGCAGATTTTGAGAGTGAAGAAGTCGAATTTGGACTCAAACAGAAGTTACAAGGGGAACAAGATGACTATAATTCATCTGATGAAGAAGAAGAAGAAGGGTTCGAGGAAGAGCTTGAAGAAGGGCAGTCTCCCGATGATCCCTTGCATGTACTTCCATTATACTCTTTGTTGCCAACCGATCAACAAATGAAAGTATTTGACACGCCTCCTAGGGGAAGCAGATTATGTGTGGTAGCCACCAATGTTGCCGAAACCTCTTTGACTATCCCTGGAATAAGATATGTGGTAGATTGTGGTAGATCTAAGGAAAGAAAGTACAACAAAGCAACCGACATTCAATCCTTCGAAGTTGATTGGATTTCAAAAGCTTCGGCTGATCAAAGGTCGGGGAGAGCTGGAAGAACTGGGCCAGGTCACTGCTATAGGTTATTTTCTTCTGCAGTGTATGAAGATTTCTTTAGTCAATTTAGTGATCCAGAGCTTCTAAGAATGCCGGTGGAAAGCGTTGTGTTATCCATGAAAAGTATGAGAATTGACCAAGTCACTAATTTTCCCTTTCCTACATCTCCTGATAGAAGTTCTTTAGAAAAAGCTGAAAAGGTGTTGACTGTGTTAGGGTCATTGGATAAGAACAAAAAGATCACGGCTTTAGGTAAAACCATGTCACATTTCCCATTGACCCCAAGGTTCTCCAAGATATTAATTGTGGGAAATCAAAAGGGCTGCTTACCTTATATAATTGCCTTGGTATCAGCATTGACTGTTGGGGATCCTTTTATTGGAGAGCAAGAAATCACTCAGTCTGCTGAGTATGACAGGTTAAGCGACGAAGAAAAAAAGAATAAATTGACGAAATTCAGAAAGAGCAGGGCTGCTTTTGAAAGGCTCAGTAAAACCAGCGATGCCTTGTGTTTGTTGTCAGCTGTGTGTGCATTTGACCATGTAACCAAAGACCAACAAGATCTGTTCCTTCAAAATCACTTCTTGAGACCTCGAGTCATGAAAGAAATCGGTCAATTAAGAAGGCAAATTACTCATATAGTGGATATCAATACTAAACTGGAAAGTATATCCGCTATTTTAAACACATCAGACACTAAACTAGGAGTTCCCACTGATAAACAAGTACGAATCATAAAACAAATCATTGCCTCCGGGTTCATAGATCAAATATCCATTAGAGGAGATTTAATCTCGTCGGATATCACCATTCCTAAGAATCCTAGTATCATCAATATCCCATATAAAACTATCACTGCCACGTCCCAAATCGATGAAGATACTGATGGCAATGTGTTTATTCATCCCAATTCGTGTATTTCCCACAATGGCCAATTACCACCAGATTTGTTAGTGTACCAGCTACTTAACAGAGGAGCCCAACATAAAGAGGGTGTCATGATAAAAGTCCGGATGAAATTATTGGTTGATATCTCCGGGAATCAATTGGCGAATATAGCCAAAGGAACGCCATTATTGACGTATTCCAAGCCTTTAGGAAACAAATATGCCCCTAAGAATCTATCGCCTACCAAGAGAGAGTGCTATGTGATTCCCAGATTCGGTGCTGCCATTGGGTCTGGAGGATTAGGCTGGGATCTCCCAGTAGTGAAAGTTGTGCAAAATAAGACCAGTGGCCAATGGGTTACAGAATAAGCTATAAACTATTGTGTTTGTCACCTTACTATATAAATGTACATAGAAGATAGTTGGACTACAACTAATGTAAACCTAGCTATAAAACATAAGCATCCATATGATTTGAACTTGTATAAGATGTTATCGCTACAGGCTAAAGTCTACAATATAGAATAGTTTTACTATGATAATATGGCTAAATATAAATAAATCCTTTCGCGTAAAATTTTTGTTTGTTAACAAGACCATATAAATACAATGCCCCAGAAGACTGTGGATCACAAACCTATGGATCCTGGTGGCAAGAAACGGGTCCGAATAAACGACCACACCACGGAAATAACGTCGGCGCCCTCAGTGAATCAACTAAACCTGCAACCGTTGATTCCTTCTCATGTTGTGGACGAAGCGTTCCAAAGGTTGTTTGTGGTGTCGCTCTTTGTGTTGATCCAATCTTACAAGCTATATGACTTGTTTGTGCTCAATATGATCCACCAGGACACTGGAATAGCATTTGGGAAGTTCTCCTTTGTGTTGAAGTATTCGTTCATCGATGGAATCTTCTTGTGGTTCCTACCGATTCTTAATATCTCATACTTAACATTCACGCCATTGATGACATTGTTGTTGACGGGACTATTTAATGGAATTAACGTGTTGCTAGTAAGTAAATTCAATTTGGCCATGTTAATGAGTATCGTAGGTCCTTATATCAAGTCGATACAGAGAACTAAGGAGCTAACTGTAGGGGGTGATACCATAAGCTCTCAGGCTATCGATATGGATTCTCACTTTAAAGGGAAATATACCATACATTATCTTCCAGATTCTTTGGTTAAATTCAATGTGTTTCAACTTGAGTCCCTTTGTCAAGACCGGAACTTGAGAGAACCTTTCCATGTTCCCGTGGAGTTCAACACCACTACTGATATAGGGCTTATGGAGTTAGAGTATACCTCTCCGCAGAATCAAGTTTCATTTATTCAGTACGGTGAGTCCGATATTAATCGGTTATTGAGGAGAGATTATTCCCATTTATCAAGTTATAAAGGTTACGTCAAAGATGATGATCGGGTCTTCTACTTAGAAATCCCAGTTCGAGAACCAGGGTCCTATAAAATCAGTAAAATCCGTGATAAAAAGGGAAGCAGTATCAGGTATATTCAAAATCAGTTTTCGTTTGCATATTGTCCTACTGGCTCGTTCATACGCCCTAAAAGTTTCGGGGCAAATTCGAATAAAATATGTGTGGGTGGTAATAAAATCGATGATCTTGGCATGAAACTCCCGCTTCTAAGTGTTGATGGTGTTCCTCCTTTGCATGCTAGTATTTTAGCTACCTTTAATGATAAGAAAAAGACCACCATAGAAACTGATATAAGTGTTGACTTAGAAGGTATTGACTCTCACAAGTTCAATTTTACCAATTTGTTTTCTCATACAATTACCAGAAACCTGTTGGAACAAGAACTCTTGAAAACCCCAGATATTCTAAATGTCGACGAATCGGGCGTTGTTCAATTTCAGTTACTTCAAATCAAAGACTCGGTTGGGAACATCAAGAAATATAACCCCCACTCAAATTCTCCGGATTTAAGATATAGCATAGATTTGTTGACTAGGCCATCTTTAAGATTAATTGATTATGACTCCCAAGCGAAACTTATAGTTAATGGAACCAAACGAATCAGTGTTGCCACTTCAAAAAACATACAAGAGCAACTTCCTTTGGAGGTTCAAGTGGGTTATAGCAATTCTAATGAAGTACCCAATTCATTCAATTTTACTCACGTTTTTAATAATTTTGATGATTTGAAAAGGGGAATAGAAGTATCCCACCCAGGATCATACCGAATCTTGGACGTCAAGGGTCAATGGTGTTCGTGTGACTTTAGTGATGCTACATTGAATATTGAAAGAGTGGCACCTCCCGATGTTGAGATAACCTCTCAGGCTCTAATGGATAAATGTGTAGGTATGACTGGTTATAATTTCAAATTCAATGCTAAAGGAGAACCACCATTTGAAATAGGGTACTCTGTTTACCAGAATACCACTAATGGTAGATTAAGACCCCTTCCAGGAAACCATGGCAACATCAATCGAGTTTTGAGTGGTAAAGGTCATGATTTTGAATTCAATTATAAGCCTCCTGGAGAAGGTAATTTTGCAATTGTTTTTAAATCCCTTCGAGACCGCAACTACAAGGCTCCAATTGCCCTTGATGAACGTAAGCACACTTATCTGACTTATTTCAAACAAAGATCCAAAGTGTCCTTTTTCACCCCTGACGTTCACATCCCGAAGAAAGTGTTGAAGACATGTCAGGGCCAATCTACCAAGATTCCTTTATATTTCAAAGGAAACTTTCCTTTTACTTTCGACTATAGTATTGAAGATATAAAAACTGGTAAGCAGATTGTTTCCAAAACTAAGCAGCACACAAATGAAGAGGTGTTCACCATTGATACTAAAGATATTACGCAGGGAGGATCGTTTAAGGTGTCACTCTCAAACATTGTGGATGGAATTTCTTGTTCTGCTGACTTCAACACTAGAGAAAGTATTGAATTATTCACGAGGTCAGATATACCTACCGTCGAATTTGATACTTCTTCAAAGACTTCTTATCACAAAATAATTGAAGGAAGTACGCTTGAAATCCCGTTGAAGGTAAAATCTTCTGTTGGTAGAACCTCGTCTGATACAATCGAATATGAAGTTATGGACTTGAAAACCAGTGAGTCTAAGAGGACTGGTACCCTTCGTGGAACTGGATCCTTGAAGGTTTCGGAACCCGGGATCTATAAGCTAACCAAATTTGTTAACAGTGGCTGTCAAGGAAATATCGACGCTACGGAGCGGATCATTCATGTATCACTTTATGAAAGGCCCCAAATAAGTGTAGACGTTTCTGAGTCAATCCTAGACCCTACTAGTAGAGGTGATGAGGTTGTACTTATCTCGGGCTGTCAAGGTTGCAAAAGGGAAATTAATGTTGGTCTTGAAGGGAAGAGCCCCTTCGTTATTGACTATGAAATTACATTCCCTAGTGGTAAATCTGAATTAAGATCCATGACCACCGAGAAACTGAGCTTGTCAATCAATTTGCCAACCACACAAAGTGGTGTTTATCGTCACAAGTTTAAAGGTATATATGATGCTCGGTACACTAAGGGTAAGTTTTCCAGTAAGAAACTTCCTGAAGTTTCATACGAAGTATTTGAATCCCCCTCGATAGAGTTTCAAAATCCTAGCACTATTCAAATATGTGAAGCTTCATTGGACCGTGATATTTCAGACCTCCGAACTTTACCTATGAAATATAGAGGGAAGATGCCATTGTCTTTGACGTTGTCCATAAAGGGAGATAATATTCCTGTGACTAAATCCTTTACGATTAACGATATTTCAGAACCGTGGTTGGATCTTAACAATGCTTTAGATTCCGAAGGTGGGTTTATTTGGAATAGTTTGAAGCAAGGAGAATATGAAGTTTCTATTGGTGACGTGAAGGACGCTAATGGGTGTCAAGCCAAAGAAACTTCCCAATTCAATAGTATTGTTATTTCAGTTACTCCTGCTCCTGATATATCCAGATTCAAGCACGAGCATAAGTACTTTTGTGTAGGTGACCATGTTGGCTATGATATCACTGGTGTGCCACCATTTTCGATGTTCTATGAGTTCAACGGAAAGCAGCATAAGGCCAAGACTTCTAGTCATTTTACCAGATTAGCAGCCAAATCTGGAACTATTAAAGTTGCCGCTTTGGAAGATTCGTCGGCAGGAAGTTGTATGATAAGAATAGAAGAAAATTCGAAGAAAGCGAAGGATTTAGAAATAACCATTCATGATTTACCATCGGTAGAAATCAACCAAGGAGATTCTATAATTCAAGATATTCATGAAGGAGAAATGACCGAAATGAAATTCTCTTTCACTGGTACCCCACCATTCACTGTGACGTACGTGAGAACTTTAGATCCAAATAGCAAGGCTAGAAAGTCTAAGAACTCCAAACTCCGCAAGACTAGTAAAAAAATAACTGAGACTACCACGGTAGATAATATTTGGGATCACGAATATAAAGTGATGGTAGGATTAGAAGGTACCTATGAAGCCATCGAGATCAGAGATGCATTCTGTATGGCCAAAAAGGATTTCACCTTCTAAGTTGAACCTTTTTTGTACATTAAATAATAAATAGATACATAGTAATACTAGATTTACAAATTTCACTTGTCTACGTTCAAACAATAAAGACGCAGATCTCTTACATATTCGAGTTCGGTATACCCCCATTGTTTATAGTCCAAAGTGTATGAATGTTGGCCAACAAAGTAACTTCTTTTACCCACTTCAATTCCAATGGGACGCTTCTTGATATTACTGAAAACCACCACCGTAGCGACTGATTTCACGTAAGAAATCTTTCCTGGTAAAACATCACAAGATATCTCCTTAGTTTTTGATCTGCTGAGTGATGTGTCAATTTCAAGGTGGTTACCAGAATCAAAAGTACCAATAGTAATAGAATAGTCTCCAAAAACGTTAAGTTTGGAATCACGAGATGCTGTTACGGAATAACCAATCTTATTAGTAACAGAAGATTTTCTATTATCAAGACCGGTGCCTAAGGTCTTCTCAATGGTCTGCTCGTGTTCAGTCATATTCTTCATATCATATTCAGCAAAACTATAAAAGTCACCTCTATGAGGTTTCAGGCCCTCGTACGATGTTAGGTCGACAAGATCACCATCTGGCATAATGAATGTTTTTGTATCACGGATTCGTGCAATACCAGCTCTAAGTAACTCCTTGGCATCAATTTGTTCATGTGTCTCATATTCAATGGGTTGATGACTATTAAACCACTCATATATTTCAGGAAAGTCGTCTTTAGCTCCATCATCAAACCGCAAGTACACTGCTGCTGATGAGGAAACCAATAAACAGATGATGAATAATGAAACCTTCATAATCTATTTCACCAGAATCAACTACAACTTTGAAACTAAAATGTATTTATAATCGTCTCAGCATATACGTATCCTACCATATAATTCTTTAAAGGTCTCGCATTTTGCAGCCATTATTTTTTCTTCTTGTTATGCTCGGCTCCCTCGTCCACCGCTATCAAATTTTCTATGATTTTAGAAGCATTTGACAAGGAAGATTGACTGTTGACATCGCCAACAAATGCCTTAAGACTATTTAACTTGGCGGGCCGAACAAAATGGAGATCATAAAGATCTTGAATGCTTCTAGCCAAACCTATATCCTTCCTGGTAATTTGGTTGCCCTGGTCGTGAGTGGTCAATTCTATATCGACCTTGTTATAAGTATTAGTTATTGTGGGATGATGCTTCATTTCATGTGCCTTCTTGGCTATATCTCCTAAGAACTTCCAAGTCCCAGGATAATTTTTGAGTTTATAGTGAGCCGTTAGTTTACTCTCAGGTTTATCATTAACCGTAGACTCGGTCATCTTCCACTGAAACTTGGCTCCCTGGTTAATTTCCTCTAGTTTCTGAATAATGAAGTTCCTATTCAACGGTGCCGCAAGTAAATGTTTGGCTTTGTCCATGTTGGTTTAATGTCCGTACTAGTGGTGTAGGGGTTATTTAGTTATGCTCAGAATGTTGTAGGAAAAACGCTCGATCGAACATCTCGTCCCGTCAACTGGTTCAAGGTGCGCGCTTTCGGGCTGCAACTGCTAATTGAGTTATGTGGTGATGGTTTCAGCTCTTTACATACTACACTCCACCGATTTGAGCTTGGAGTATCTGAGTAGTGAAGTACTCTTGAGCCGAATATTCTATGATGATTTGCCTGATACCAGGCTGGTGATAGACACGTTTGATTTTGTTTATAGACGACAATTACCGGAGCAGAGGACGCCATTTTTCTATTGTAATGGGCTCAATTATATCTATATTCAAGGCGATAATGATCTTTTTTTAGTCTTAGTAACCCGCAGGAACATAGATACAATGCTGATAATCCTCTTCTTGCGAAACTTCCTAGGGTTAATGAAACATTATTTATGTAAAGACAATGATACTTTGGCATTTGATAAAGACACAATTATGGACAATGTGTATTTTGTATATGAGTTGTTGGACGAGTGTATGGACCAGGGAATTATTCAGATGACGGACTACAATATTTTGAAAGAATATATCAAGATAATCCCCAATCGGCCCCTGTTGAATTTGAATCCTGACCAGATCTATTTTCTGTCCGACGATAGCGAGTCTGATTCTTCTGTCAAGAACGAAACCAGACAGAAAAAGAAAAAGAAGAAGGTCAAGGATGCTAAGAAAGAACTTGCCAGTGTTAAATCTACGCATAATCAAGCCATAAAGACAGATGCTATTGATGTGGATGAGAGTCACGTTAATAGTTCTATACTACGGGCTTCCAGTCTGTCTATCAATTGGAGACCCAAAGGAATCTTTTATGCTAAAAATGAAATTTACATCGATATGATTGAGAATTGTGAGTTCTATTATGACTTACAGGAGACGGTTATATTGCGGAATGAGGTGTTTGGGAATTGTTTCATTAAATGCTACTTATCAGGAATGCCTATTTGTATTGTGGGATTTAATGAAACCCGAATTTCCAAAATAGAAAATGATAATGTGGTTGTGGATGACAATGAAGTGGCTTTGGCTAGAAAAGGCAATCAACTAAGTTTGGATCCTGAAGATGAAGATAATGAGAATGATGAAGATGAAGACGATGATATTAGTAAGGACAGAAGCACTGATGGAGAACGAGATCTAATTCGAAAAAATAAAAAGCATATACCGTTCCGGAACATTCAGTTCCATCAATGTGTGGAATTGGACTCCATTTACAAAGACAACTTGATGAAATTTATCCCACCTGATGATAAATTCACCTTAATGAGCTATCAAATTGAACAGCAAAGACAAAGACGGAAGTTACCGTTAATCATGATTAAACCCACGTATAGAGTCAAGCCGGATACAAATCGGCTCCAAGTACTTGTTGTTTTGTCTACTACTTTTAAAAAGAGACTTCACGGGAAGAATCTTTTAATAAGGATCCCTATAAATCCCCTATTATTCAACGTTATAATCGATGAGGAGGCAAACAGTTTGAAATACAAGACCGATTTGGGAGATGTAAGCTATCAGGTTGATAGTTCTGAATTGGTATGGCACATCGATGACATTTCAGGGAATAATCCTTCCATTAAAATGATGGCCGAATTATGTGTGACAGATGAGATCAAAAATTTAAGTTTGGATAAAATTAAGGTCACTTTACAAAAGCAACCCCAACGACAACAAGAACTGGAAATAGACAACGATGGGCTAGATGATAATGAAGAAGCCAAACGAGAATTGGATCGATATTATGGAGTCAATGGGTCCCATTCAAGTCTGATAGAAGAGATTCAAAAGGAATTGACGCTAATAAGGTCCTTTAATCATATAAAGATGAGTTTCAACGTTCCAATGCTCTCTTATTCCGGTCTAAGGATAAATTACCTTAAGGTGGATGAGCCAGACTTGAAGTATACTTGTTTCCCATGGGTCAGATATGTCACCCAATCCGATAAGATGGACTTGTCATTATTCAGTGCCACTCCCAAATCAAACTGTACCTACAGATTCAAGTTGGGAGAAAACTGTTTTGTAGTCCTGTAGCACCAACACTGTAAATTGTACATACACTATGGCATTAATACATTTAACACATATAGTATCTATAGCTACTTTAACCGAGTATGCTGCAGCTCTAACATGCAGACTGTATAGAACCACCAGACGGGATAACTTTGTTCCAGCAAGAAATGTCACCCAATCCTCCAATTCCTCCGCTAAGCCACAAATAATAACCCAAGCTAAAGAGAGCATTGAACTCAATCGCCCAAACGCTCTAATAAACCCGATTACTCCGTATACCTGACCACTCTTCTCTAACCCACTATACTATCGACTTCTGTTATTATCTTTTTTCATGCACAATCGATAATATTTTTATACTGCTAGACGCATCTTTCGGGATCCATTACCCATTTAGGGTAACGTATCCATGGTTGTGTATTTTTCGTGCGACCGTTATCTTATCAAAGATAACGCATCCACACAGGAGCAGCAATTACTGCGGGCTAAAGCGTTGTGGTGCTCAAAGTTGTACTTTTTTCCAATCTGTGAAGATCTTTTCATAAAGTATTAACAAGTTTTATGGTTATATAGCAATCTCTATGTCTATCTCAAAGGGGGTAATCCAAGATTCCGGCCTGAGTACTGTCATCAAACCCAAGAAGACGAAATCAAGGAATGGTTGCTTGACATGCAAAAAGAAACGGTTGAAATGTGACGAAACTAAACCTGCCTGTTTAAAATGTGTTGAAAAGAATATTGAATGTGGAGGTTATGCAACGAGATTTAAATGGAGAAGTTTCAATGACAATGGTGAGCAGACGGACTCTCCGGAGTCTAAAATATTTGAATTCAAGAAGGGCTCTGTGTCGACCCCTTTAGATAAACATCCGATACATAAGGAAGACAAGACTGGTTCTAGAAGACAATCTCAAGAAAGTAATCAAGCTAATGAAGATGATAGACTTGAAGAAAAGAGCCTTCCTATTCCTCCGTCTCATTCTTTGGCTAGTAGAAGTCCCAACAGTCTTCGGAAGCATTTGGAATTGGCATCGTTGTCGATTACCGGAAAATCAATAAAAGATATAAAAATGGAAAATGCTTTGATAGAAGAAGGCTTTGATCCTACTAATTATATGAGAAGACACGGATTGGAAAATACGTCTAGAAATAATGCAAAGTTGTTTGCAAAGTTGGGAGATTCGTCTTTACATATGGACCATCATAATAATCAAGATAGCGAAGATAGCGACCCGAATGACACCGATGGTTTTAGAAGCAAAAGATTGAAAAGGAGTAAGAGTGTGTCTGATAACTCCTTGTTAGTCAAGCCATCTAATATGGTTCGATCCTTAAGTACCAACACTGGAATATTGCCAAACTCCGTGGCTGAACTTCGATCACAATATTCCAAGGCTGATTCTTTGGGATTGAACTCTTTAGCAGAGGCCGCAATCGATGAAATTAACACTCGTTCTCCTGATACTGCGAGTGGTCATTTTCCTAATGGAGTTCCCGGGAGTCATAGTGTTCCGGCTCTTTCACCTTCAATGTCGGATTTTTTGGCTCCTTCTGCCAGGTCTCCTGAAGTGTTAAGCCAGCGGTCCAAATCTGGAACCGACAAGCCATCTAATTCCAGAGCTAATAACGGCAATCAAAGGGTGGGGGGCAATAGTAACCCGACTTATGCAGATTTGAATTTAAGTCCATCTTTATCGGTGCTAATTAATACTGCCTTTAATAATGATACTGAGCTTAAGAACCTTAACTTACAAGACGATGGGTTCAATTTGGACATCCCTCTAAGTCCTCTCAATTTGCAACATGGCGACCCGCTTCATGACTTTATGGGAGGAACAATCGGTACAAGTCCTGGATTCAAGGATTCTAACGTTTCTCAGCTGCATAGTGCCCATCATCAGTTCCATAGCAATAGTCCCCCAGGTAGTCTGGTACTTCCCCATTCAATATTGTCTAAAACAAAAAATGAGGAAAAGCTGAAGAATAAAGGACAAACTCCAAATTCCAACAGCTTTAGTACCCCATTGACAGTTAGCGTTGAACATGATCCCCTATATAGTGTTCTGTCCACCCTGTCTATTATGCTATCTGCTGAGCAGGAGCAAATCTTAGGCTTATACTCTCAGTATACAGCAGGAATTTTGTCTATCAAAAATGGGCCATATGAGAACCCTTGGAGAAACACCGTATTGCCTTTAGCATTGCATTATTCTTGCTTATTCAATTCTATTGCTTCCGTCACTCTTTTCCATGTGGCAGGAAATGAAGCTATTGCTTCCAATAGAGATAACTTAAGAGCAAGAGGCTATTTGTATATGAAAAGATGCATTTTAGAATTAGCCAGTGGGTTATCTGCTTCTAATGAAAAATCAGAGTCTTCTTCCAAGGCTCTACCTGCTGATGTTGCCTTGGCTATTTGTTTAAATTTGGCCGTTAGTGAGACCTGGGATAAACATACGTCGAGCGGGATAGCCCATTTAAAAGGGGCAAAGACCATGATCCAGAATATTTTGGCCCTATTAAGAGAGACCCAGCAGCAATTGACGACCAAAAAGAGAGAATTGTTCAAGAATGGCACTCCAAGTGAAAAGGAAGATGAGGATTATGTTAACTTCTTGAAATCAAAAAAAGAGCAATTGAGAAAGAAGTTAGTGTTTGTAGACGATAATGAATGGAATGGTCTTTTGGCAGGCATTGACGAAACTGAACAGGGGAGCGATGAAGACAAGAATGGAGATCATAATAATGACGATAATAAGAACAATAACAGTAATTTGAGGGATAAGAAGCAGGAACCATTAATCAGAATCCCTAGATCTACTCAGTTTCTTTTCAATGTTTGGATATATTTCGAAGTGTTGGCACAAATGACTACTGAGTCAGATGAAAAGGGAATTGACTTGGTAGCTTCTATTACTTCTATTATGCATGATACCAAGAAGAAGAAATCATTTAGTTCAAACGATGAAATAACTGATAATTCACCAGATATGAAATCTGAGTCTAGTGACATGGCTATGGCGAACACCATAGACAACCCAAATGGACACAAAGGTTACGGAAATTTCTTTGAGAATTTTGAAAGCTTTTCCTTGAACACGGATGAAATTGATCCGTTGTTAGGCTGTGCCCAGTCATTATTTCTGATAATGGGGAAAGTGGCTACTTTGATTTCTAAAATTCGTAAAAATAGACGAAAAGATGCAAACTTATCTGTTAGAAATACCTTATTTACCATCACCATGGCCACCCAATTAAGACAACAACTCTTATCGTGGAAACCAACTATTTCCAAGTCGATGTTTGAGCAAGGAAATCAATCGGTTAACAATGATCCTTCCAGCTCGGAATTATTTTCCAGTATTGCCACTGCTGAAGCTTATAGATTTGCCTCATTATTATACCTTCACCAAGCAGTTCCAGAGATCCCTTCTTCTTCCTCTCATCAGTTGGCAGAGAAGATCTTCATCTTATTGGCTTCCATACCCACCTCATCTGCTACTGCCACCATTCATATCTTTCCCTTATTAGTTGGCTCCTGCGAAGCCGAAGCCGCAGAAGAACGTGAATGGTGTGTGAACAGATGGAAGCTACTTTCAAATAAATTATGGATTGGGAACGTTGATAGAGCATTTGAAGTAGCTAAAGAAGTATGGAAGCGTAAAGATGAATACATTCGCAAAAAGCAAACCAATAGCTTGAATACCGACGATGTATTCATATCTGCTGGTAGCGACAATGATGCCGAAAAACTTAAGAGTATCTCATCTCAACTAAGTGGTTTAATGGCCGCTGTTAATGGTGATCAAGGTCCTGTGGATGATATCACTGGTGGTATCTACAGTAAACTTCATTGGAGTACCATTATGAAAGAATGGGGCTGGGAAGTGTTATTAGGTTAATTTCTATGTCTTGAGTTAAATGGCTGCAAAATTATCACTGGCCCTTCTCCCCTTTGTTAATCTTGGTCACGATTTTTGTTTGTAATTCTTTTAGCATCACATGGAAAAGAACACCCATGTGGAATACATGTATATGTAAGAATTGTTATGTAATGCACAATATCTTAGCAACTCTCACCTTGTGTATCTTGTGTCTCTTGTGTCTGTTTTGCAACCCGCGCTGTCTCGACATTTTGCTTATCAGAAATGTTCACAGTTTAAGTGTTCACATTCTATCAATGTTACGGGGACAGTTGAACAGGAACATAAAAAGGCGGATATCTACATCTAGATCTGATCCATTGGTATCAGAACCATTTAAATTTGACAACACTAGGAAATTGCGAGACACTAATCAAGTGTTCCCCAAGCCCAACTTCATTTCCTTTGATGCGTTTGGAACTCTCTATACTCCCAAAAACCTGGTTTTTGACCAGTATTTTGAAATTGCTTCACGCGAGTTCGGTCTTGATAAGTCCCGGGAATCTATTGCACAAGAGTTCCCCAAAATACATCAACAACTTTTGCACGAGTTCCCGAACTATGGGAAGAATTCCGAACAAATCGAAACCGTAGAGCAATGGTGGCTGGAATTAATCGTTCGACTTTTCAACATCAACCATTTTTCAAAAGATGAAGCTTCCTTAAAGTTGTGTAATCGGCTTATCAATTTTTTCGAATCTTCAGAAGCGTATCATCTTTATGAAGATGTAGTTCCAACATTAAACAAATTGAGTGAACATAATGTCCATATGGTAGTATCCAGTAACTCGGATGCACGAGTATACAAAATTTTGGAAAGTTTGGGACTTTCGAGATATTTTATGGATCCTGATATTTATATCTCATATAACCTCCACCATGAAAAACCCCTGAAAACATTTTTTGATATGGTGGCTAATTCCCAGATCCTTAGATCTTGTGGTGCCTTGCTTCCTAAGGAGGATAGAGCTAATTATCTCGCCAATTGCTGGCACGTTGGTGATGGGCATGATAAAGATTTCCTTGGGGCTGTTAGAGCAGGTTGGAATGGGGTTTATCTTGACCGGTTTATCCAGAGTAAATATTTAACAGAAGAATTGCCTGATCCTGATGCGGATTCTACTAGTTGTATGACGAAACCTAAGACCAGTCCCAAACTTGGGTCTCCAGATAAACCTGTGACATTAATTGCTAATAATAGAGCAGTGATCAGTGATTTGACTCAATTAGTTCAATTATATAACTTCAAGTAAAACACCTTGTCATTCGTGGCCCTTTTCCAATTTGTCATTTTCGCAGCGTTGGTTGCAAAAAACGTAGTTTTGTTCTTGCTAGTTGTTGTGATGGCTCGATTTAAAGAACATAGCAAGTATATAGTGTTTCTGGTTAGTCTCGAGTCGTCGAACTTGCCAGGGGATGTACTCTGAGAGTTGATTACCATAGCCAGGCTTGCATACTTAATCCTATCGAAAAGAGGTTAAGGAGGTGGAAAGGTACTACCTTTTAGTGAAATACAAAGATGGATCGGTCTTTTTTCTTTTGTATGAGCTTTTTAATTGGAAACTGTGCTATCAGCGAGAGATTCAAGCAAGACTTCAACTAAATGATAATTTACATAACAATTTACATGTTTCAGTGTAGTTTCCTCCCAGAAGGTGGGTTCTCGTCTCTGCTGTTATCGGGGGCTCGTAGATTCTTGAAAAAAAAAAAAAAAAAAAAAACTGTGTGGATCCCAGCACATCATCAAATACACCCAAATCAAGGTGTTACCGAACTGAAATCAAACATACTAGTAAAAGAAATACCCGGAACAGGGGCCAGAGGTTGCAAATCCCATATACGTTAGGCTAAAGTCGTGGCGCGTCCCATTCGATGCGACTCAAATTATTGAAATTTCATCAACAACCGTTTACATATCTACTAGACAGAAGAATAAGAATGACTGATTGTATGTAGAATTACAATTTAACTCAAAAAAATTATTCATATCTTCGTATATGATACTAACTATATCCTGTAGCAAACTTGACTCAAGTGATTGAAGATATTTTCACGGTCCTTGAAAATGTTGATAATGAAACATCAATTTTAACTACGCATATTCCGGCCGACTTTCACGAATCAGACCCAGTTAAAATAATAGAAACTTTGAACGAAAAGTTGATTAATGGGCCAAGTGACTCTAAATCTATTTTGGATAAGAAAAAGGGAGGGGAATATGATACCTTTTATAGACTTTATCATGATATTAAAGTATCGTGCTCTATCAATATTAGAAAGCTCAAAGTTGGATCTGAAGCTTATAAAAATATCGATTTCTTTTACAAATTGGCCAGTGAGTTGTTAATAAGAGAAAGCAGCTTGCTTAAAGAAACACTACTTACGTTTAAAGAAGAACCTGGGATGACCTCTGAATTGGAAGAACAAATTAACAGTGATTTTGAAAAGATATCTTATTATTATGGATCGTCGAATGGAGAAGTGATCACTCATATTTCAGAAATGCCAGATCCAAATGTCTCAAGCCTCAGTACGTCATACTTATATGGAGATCCAAATCCCAACCCCCCTACTATTAAACAACCATTATTCACGTCTTCCACTGGTAAATCTGAGTTAGATCCTAGATTAACAGTTGTGCCTGAGCCTTATTCTTTAGCAAAGACTATTCCGTTGCCCAGAAACACCGGCTCAAGTGGAACTACTTTTGAGTCTTTAAATACTCAGGTATCCAAAATCCCATTACCCACTAATACTTCTACCACCATGCTAGATAATTTTGTATATGTAACTTGGTATATTATTGCTGCTCCTGAGTGGTTAACTTATAAAGGTAAACTGTTAAAACCAACAGTTTCATCAACCCTATTTAAGAGTCAAAAAGTAGATGATCTTAGATTGGTTTCTGCCCCCAATGAATTGGTTAGATCATTTGCTCCTGTGGTAGACTCCAAAGGGACAGGAGTTTCCTCTGCTTTAAAATCAAATGTTTGGTTGAACCAGGTAGGGTTGAAAAAGCTTAGCCAAATCAAGAAAGAATATTTGAAGAAGTATGGTAAAGACTCTCAAGATGAACCCAAAGAAGAGGATAAGAAAGAATCCGAGAAGAAAGAACAGGAAAATGGATCTAAAGAATCGGATGAAGACTCAAATGAAGAGATGGAATTGGAGGATTATGATGAATCAAAAATCATTGATGTCGAAAAATTACTTAGGTGGGACCCTTCGGATGTTGAAGAGTTAAAATCTCTTAAACAAGAGAAGGACAACCTCGTGCAATCTCCTAAACTTCAGAAGCTTATCACTAAAGAAATTTTGGCATTAAACAAGTTGCGTCAAGAGAGATATTTAAAAAGCAATCCCAACAATATAGCGGAACCAGGTTTGGCAGAAAGACAGTTATATAAGAAAATCACTAAATTGATTTCCTTGACCATCAGTCTCCATAATGTGGCACCGAGCCACTTACCTGTTGAATTCAGCAAGAGAATACCGGTTTTAATGACTGAATATTCTGGTACCTTGCCAGGATTACCGGCCAGCAAAAATAAGCCAACTAAAATAGCCAACTCCAGAGGTTCATATAGAAAAAAGCGTTAGCTTTAAATCTAGATTGTGTATATTATAAATAGAAAATATTATAGGTTACTTAAACTATACAAGGAAGAATTGAAAATTATATATCAGCACCATTAGCAAATGCAATGATCAAGTAAATATTTAAAGCGGTAATAATTAACCAAGTTACCACACTAGCAACAATCAAAGGCATACCATTTTCAAAAGTATATTTCTTGACTGTGACCGGAGCTGTTTGTTGGTTGGAATCATTATTAGATAACAAAGCTGTATTCTCATTAACAGATAAATTCTCACTGGTGTCATAAACTGTTAAATATTCCTTTTTACAAGTGAAATAAATCAATGGAGCACTTACAACAGGTAAGATGAAACTTAAAACTACCTGAGATGAATTCATGATCTTGCTTACTCCTTCCCGTCCTAAGATGGTGATGAAGACTAACACTGGGATGATAGCCAATACTCTGGTGATTATACGTCTAATCCAAGGTTTAACAGTCCAATTAATAAACCCTTCGGAAATAATTTGTCCAGCCATGGTACAAACGATCCCAGCACTTTGGCCAGAGAACAACATCGACAAGGCAAAAATTAACCCTGCAGCTGGAGAAATGTAGTATGACAACATTTCATAAATGGATAACAAGTCAGCGTCTTCTGCATCAGGTTTTCCAAACAAAGAATTCCCAGCGACAATCAAGATTGAAGAATTGACAAACACAGCAATTATAAAAAGGGACAATATCAACTCCGCATAAGAATAATTCAAACAATACTTAATAGCCTCAAAAGACGGCTTATATTTTCTGGCCAAATTAGTTCCATCAGAAATGCTCTTAAACCTATTAATAGTGGCATGGAACTCTTCTTGAATAGAACTAGATGCCACCGACAGTTGATCAGTTGTAGTGGAGCCGTCGCTAGTTATGTACCCATGTGTTATATCGTATTCCTTTAATCTGGATTGCACCAACGCAGACCCCAAAAATAACGAGTGAGGCATAACCGTACTACCAACAATTCCACAACTTAAGAACAAGGCATTTTGTTCGGTAAATACCTGCTTATTAATGGGCAAGAACCCCTTCAAAATCTCAAGCAGAGCCCCTTCCTCAAACTCACATTTAAACAATTCCACCACAAAACATATACAAGTAGCCAATACCAAAAGCGTCACCATAATTTCAAATATTCTGGTTTGTTTCATGGATCCATCCTTGTGATAAGCCATCAAAATTATCAACACGTCTAACACTGTAATTAACACCCCATAGAAAAGAGGTATGTTAAACAAGATCTCGAGTGAAATAGCCGTTCCTACCACTTCGGCCAAATCTGTAGCGATAATTGCGAGTTCGGCACAGATATAAAGGGAGATATTTAATTTGGGACTCAAATTCAATCGACACATCTCAGCCAAGTCCAACCCCGTGATGGTCCCAAGCTTAATACAGAGGCATTGGAGGATTACAGCCATCAAATTGGACAAAAAAATCATAAATAAGAGTTTGTATTGGTACAGAGCACCAGAACTGACGGCTGTAGAATAGTTTCCTGGGTCCATGTACGCTACCGAAACCATGATACCCGGGCCGATAAACGCGGCATACTTCTTGAAAACATGGGCAATGGTCCGGATTCCAGACTTATACCGATTGGTATTGGAGATTATACCTGTGAAATCAGACATGGTTGGTATTATTATCAATAAACTGGTGAGTATTTGCACGGTTTGTGGTCGTGTGAGGATTAATTACTCTCAATGAGACTCTCATACTCTCACTATTTCTTTGGCGTCGCTCCACGCTTTAGCATTACTTGGCTGTGTGTGTTCACCAAATCACTTCTAAATCTAATCTTTGGAATCACTATAACCCAACTACTTCCCTAGGTGTCTATAAACTCTATTCCTTTCTCTCTCTCACTCTCGCTATCTTGTCTTTATCGACATGTTTCTCCTGTGTTCTACGGCTGTGTCCACCACTTTCTCACTCCCTCTGCCCTCCTTATTCCCCTTCTCCCTCACTAACATCGCCAGGTTCCAAGCAAAACGAGGCTAAGGAAAAACAAAAGTGATCGTAAATAGTTTTTTTTAGAAGCAACATTGTGTTGGTTTATATAGAATTATTGGGATCCTTTCAAGTTTATTAACAATTATACACATCCTTTGTCTAATTGGTTTGAATAATGAGAGCTTTCCACTATGTTAGCTCGTTTCTATGGGTCGCTGTCTGTATGGCAGTTGAATTAAGTGATCCTACTAATGTTGATGAGGTTTGTGAGGCTGCAGCACCTATAGTTCAAGGAGAATGGAATTATTACTTGGGTACTCGTAAAGGGGGTACCGTAGGAATGTTTAGTACCCCTTACTATTGGTGGCAAGCTGGAGAAGCTTTTGGGGGATTGGTTGACTTTTATACCTTTTGTCAGCCTGATAATTCCACTTTAGAGAAACTTTTGGTGGAAGGGATGTTCCATCAGGCTGGAGAAGAATATAATTATATCCCATCGAATCAATCCTTGACGGAAGGAAATGATGATCAAGGGGTTTGGGGGTTGGCTATTATGGGAGCTGCTGAAAGAAACTTTACTGATCCTCACGAGGATCATAGCTGGATTTCTTTAAGTCAAGCAATTTATAACACTATGAATGCTAGATGGGATCCTGAACACTGTGGTGGGGGTTTAAGATGGCAAATATTCACGTGGAATTCGGGTTACGATTATAAAAATACCATTTCTAACGGATTATTATTTCAAATGGCGGCCAGATTGGCTCTATATTTGGATAATGATACTTATCTCCATACGGCAGAAAAAGTTTGGAATTGGATGGATGATGTTGGATTCTTCCACGAATCAGGAGCTGATTTGATCATTTACGATGGTGCTGAAATTGGTGACAATTGTTCCGATATTACCAAGCTTAGATGGTCTTATTCTTACGGGGTTTTCATCGCGGGGGCTGCTTATATGTACAATTATACTGAAGATGACCTCTGGAAGGATAGAGCCATTGAAATTATCCATGTCGCGGTGGACTATTTCCAAAAAGATGGTGTGATGCAGGAAACAACCTGTCTTCCTTATGATCGGTGTAATAATGATCAACGGTCATTTAGATCCTTATTTGCTAGATGTTTAGGATTGACTACGGTGTTAATTCCTGAAACTAGAGAGTTGCTTAATGAATTCTTGCAAACGAGTGCTCTTGCTGCTGCCCAGTCATGTTCGGGAGGTCAGGATGGGGTCACTTGTGGTGAAGACTGGACTCACGATGGTTATGATGGTAAGTATGGGTTAGGTGAACAGATGTCGGCTTTGGAAACCATACTATCCAATATCCAAATTAATTTCCCTATTTTGTCTACAGAAACTGGTGCCAGTAATAACACCAACACAGAGGCTGGCCTTGACACTCAGGATCATGTCAATGAGAATGTCATCAATGTTACTACCAGTGATAAAGCCGGTGCAGGTGCTTTAACTGCTATTGTATTGGGAATAATCTTGGGTGGTAGTATCTGGATGGTATTTTAAGTGCTACGAAATAACCTATAAAAAATGTACGTTGATTTAACTCTTGTGCTTTTTCTCTACTTTTTGTGCTTTCTGTACTTTCTGGGCTTTCTCTACTTTCTCTAATGCTATCAAATTTCAAAAGGTTTCGTGACGACATAAATCTGTCAAGCAAGTCCGCGCATACTAAAATCTGGCCGGTCTCATAGTGACTCTCTTCTGTAAGTGTTCTTTTTTGGCTCGTTTTTGATTCTATTCGATGGTTCTTTTCCGATCAATAAACAACTTTGCCGACCCCAAAAGTGGGATAGGATTGCCGGCCGCTAGAAGAAGAAGACTTTATATTCCTCCGTCTACGAATTATCCCTTATTTAGCTACGGAGAAGGTGACGACCAAAGATCTTTTTTATCGTTGATAGAGACCAACAGTGGTATAACCAATTTGGACGACGATGCTAGTGATGCAGCCAGTGTTAGCACCTCGAGGTCTCTTCCGTCGACGTTGAATTCTGTGGCTACGGATCATGAATCTATTCAGAGCTGGTTGTTAGAAGAACGACAACGACAATATTCCGCTGTGAACTCCGAAGAAGACGATTTGTTGGACCGATTACTGAATCATTCGAGGTATTCCAGAGGGTCCAATTTGTCGAAATACACGCAACAAGAGTTGGACTTTGAAAATTTACGGACTACTTATAGATTAGAAATTAAGATGATGGCCAAATATTCCGTGCCATTGATCATTACTTTCATATTAGAGCATCTTTTTAGTATTGTGTGTTTGATCGTAGTGGGACACTTGGGTAAAAACGAGTTGGCTGCAGTTTCTTTGGGTTCGATGACTACTACCATTACATTTGCTATTTTTGAAGGTATTGCTACTGCGCTTGATACTTTATGTCCTCAAGCGTATGGGGCTAAAAATTATGAATTAGTAAGTAATCATGTGCAACGATGCTTGGTGTTTTCTTTGATTATTTATATTCCTTGTGCGGTACTATGGTGGTATAGTTCTGTGTTCTTGAAGTATATAATTGAGACAAAAGAAGTTGTGAAATTAACTGAGACTTTTTTAAGAATCTTGATTTTTGGTGGTCCTGGGTACATTTTCTTTGAAGTTGCCAAACGATTCTTACAGGCACAAGGTATTTTTGAGGCCGGTACGGGGATCTTATTTTTAAGTGCTCCATTTAATATCTTGTTTTCCTGGTTTTTAGTATGGCACCCTCGATTTGGATTGGGATTCATTGGGGCACCCATTGCTACTATTATAAATTTCTATATGATGGACCTTTTATTGATTCTATATGTGATTTATATTGATGGGAAGAAGTGTTGGTTTGGTGTATCTTCCTCAAAGGAGTTGTTTAGTCAATGGGGAAATTTATCCAGATTGGCTCTCCCTGGGATTGTAATGCTAGAGTCGGAATATTTTGCATATGAACTTATGACTTTACTTGCGTCATACTATGGAACTGTAGAGTTGGCAGCCCAAAGTGCCGTTAGCTCCATTGCCTCCCTTACTTATATGGTACCATTTGCCATTAGCATTGCTGCTTCTACAAGAATTGCCAATTTTATAGGAGGTAGAAATGTTGATGGTGCGAAGATAGCTATTCGCGTATCATTATTGGGAGGATTGATTATGGCGTGTGTGAATTGCGTGGTATTATTCAGTTTCAAGAAATACATTGCCCGGGTATTCACTTCTGACGACGCAGTCATTGAATTGGTGATTTCTTTATTTAATCCGTATGTGGCCATCATTCAAATCTTCGACGGGTTAGCTTCAGTAGCCAGTGGTATTTTAAGGGCTGAAGGGTTACAAAAAATCGGTGGATATATCAATTTATTGGCATACTATGCATTTGCCATCCCATTGGCCCTAGTGCTAAACAAGTTCTTTGACTTAAAGTTGTTGGGACTTTGGTTAGGTATTGGTTGTGGGATGTTAGTTATTGGGGCTTCGGAGATCTTGGTAATTCTTCGTAGTAATTGGGATAAAATCTTACTCGACGCTGAGCTCTTTAACGAGGAAGATATAGATTAGGTTATTATAGAATTTTGCATAATTTACAGATACTTTGCTGACTCCTTAGTTGCCGACTTTCTTTTATTGTACAATGTTCGTTTGACAGGTACATTGCAAATCTTAACCGCATTAAGCGATTTGTTGCAAAAATTAAAGGTCGTGCGCGAGGCTTATCTCTATCTACTTTCCAAGCAGATATGGTTTGTTATATCCGACTGTGTTACAGCCGCAACCAATAATGCCGTGATAAGATAATCAGGATAAAGTTCGGCGATTTGAGTGCTAGGGCCATAAATCTACCCCAATTCTTCCTTACTTAATTTACTATTTCCATATTGAATAACTGAGCAGGATTGTGGTAGAAGAAATGAGTGAAGCGTCTAATGAAAAAGACAAGACCAATACAAAGGTGCTGCCTCAAAATAGCGTGGGGTCTGTAGAGATCGGATCTGTTCGTAACATTTATTCTAGTAGGGGTGCTGAAGGACAATCGGACTTTAATGTTTTGAAGGAAGCCCAAGCCGACTTAAAATTGGCTGTAGATGGTGGATATACTCCTGAGTTAAGAAGAAACTTTTCTGTGTGGTCATTGCTAGGAGTTGGGTTTGGTTTAACCAATTCGTGGTTTGGGATCTCTGCCTCCTTAGTTACGGGGATTTCTTCTGGTGGCCCAATGTTAATTATTTACGGGATTATTATCGTTGCTTGTGCTTCCTCTTGTATAGGGATTTCTTTATCAGAATTAGCTAGTGCTTACCCCAATGCTGGTGGCCAATATTATTGGACTATGAAATTAGCACCTCCTAAATATTCGGCATTTGCTGCTTATTTATGTGGGTCATTCGCCTGGGCTGGAGCCGTTTTCACCAGCGCTTCTGTTACGATTTCGATAGCTACTGCCTTGGTTGGAATGTATGTGCTAGGAAGCGGAGACCCCAATAAAACTGTAGAGACATGGCAGGTATTTGTCACTTATGAGATAGTCAATGTCTTGTTAGTGTTTGCTAATCTTTGGGAGAAGCCCTTGCCCAAAATCTCGTCTGTTTCTTTATATGTATCTATTTTCTCGTTTTTGGTTATCACCATCACCGTTTTAGCAAATACCGGTGGGGATTTCCGGAATCCTCAGTTTGTATTTGCAACCTTTAATAACGGTACTGGCTGGTCTTCTTCGGGAATTGCATTCATTGTTGGGTTAGTCAATCCAAATTGGTCCTTCAGCTGCTTGGATTGTGCTACTCATTTAGCAGAGGAATTAATCCATCCAGAAAGAGATATTCCAATCGCCATAATGGGAACAGTAGCTATAGGGTTTGTGACTTCATTTTGTTACCTGATTTCTATGTTCTTTTCTATCAAAGATTTGGATGAGTTATTCAACTCCAATACCGGAGTGCCTATCTTAGATATTTATTACCAAGTGTTAGAGTCGAGAGCTGGAGCAATAGTGTTGGAGGTTTTAGTGCTACTCACTGCCATTGGATGTAATATAAATTCTCACACCTGGCAAGCTCGATTATGTTGGTCATTTGCAAGAGATAATGGATTACCAGGATCACGGTATTGGTCTAAAGTTAATTCCCGGACTAAGGTCCCTATTAATGCCCACATAATGTCGTGTGTTTGGTGTGCTATAATAGGATGTATTTATATGGGGTCCACCACCGCCTATAATGCCATGGTGGTGGGATGCATAATCTTTTTACTATTATCTTATATAGTTCCCGTGATATTTTTGTTGAAAAAGGGCAGATCTAATATAGACCATGGACCCTTTTGGCTAGGCAATGTTGGTTTTGCTGCTAATATTGTGTTAATATGTTGGACTATATTTGGAACCGTTTTCTACAGTTTCCCCTCCGTACAGCCTGTGACTGCGGGGAATATGAACTATGTATGTGTGGTATTTGGTGTCTATTTCGCTTATTGTGTTATTTATTGGCACTTGAGAGGTAAGCACAAGTTTGTTACTATTCATGATCGGGAAAAGTCCAAACATGAATTGGTTCAACAATTGTCAAACAACTATGAGCAATTGGAGCAGGCACTTTCTAAGGGATAGTGTAGCGATCTATAGGACCAACGCTGTCATTTATATAGGAGGATATTTGTGGACGCATATATAGGAATATATAAACAGAGAGACTCACTATGTTATATAGTTTGTGTGGAGATCTTTAGTCGCATTATAGCCAGTCGCGTAGCGGTCTCAATTTCGCTATGTTCCCTTCGACTCATTATCAATGTTAGTCAAATGCCCACGAATAGCCACGCTGGCCCGTTCGTGTCTAGGTATTACGATACATTCTTCAGTCAATTCATGGAGATTCTTCAGACCTTACTCTATTAACATCAGCGACGCCGGAAAATCCGACAGTGACAGCAGAATTGAACCGGTGATTGAGAATAAATCCATCTCCCAATACTTGAAAGAATATAAACAATGGTACCCCAGTGACCAGATCACCAACTCTCTAATTGATTCTTATGAACGGCTTAAGACATATCCACAAGAAACCAT
The DNA here is from genome assembly GCA_030582355.1 of Yamadazyma spencermartinsiae. Taxonomy (NCBI): domain Eukaryota; kingdom Fungi; phylum Ascomycota; class Pichiomycetes; order Serinales; family Debaryomycetaceae; genus Yamadazyma; species Yamadazyma spencermartinsiae. Next base: position 59,084 of record JAKTXB010000031.1, on the reverse strand, counting down.
CAAGATCGGGATTCTATATCATAATGACAAAGTCCAGGCAAATTCTAAGCTAATTGAAACTATTTTGGCTGATCCACTTGCTAGCGATAACCAAGTGTGGTTTGAGAAGATTCTAGGTCGAAATAAGCAAGAAAATATCAAATTCGAGTACGAGGACGAGCCTGATATCGATCAAGTCTCCCAAGTTTATAGAGTCCCATCCCCGATTCTTAATTCCACAACGAGACCCAAATACACGAACCCAAAGACAACCATAACTTTGAATGATTTGATTTTTTATGAGATTAATGATTTAAGCGTATTTGACAAGTTCCATTCGTGTCATTTCTTCATTTATGTCACTAATAAGATCACATCCCCTATAAAGTTGCCAGAGAATATTAGTGATAAAATCTTATTGACAATTATAGATAACAATGATTTCACTCCCAGCTCTAGTGAATCCACTCCAGTTCCTATAAAGTATGATGGAAGTAGTCAAATTGTTAAAATTAATACCGAGAAGAGTTATCAAGGAATTGAAGACTTTTTAATTAATGATACTAAAGCGTCTAATAACTTTTTACAATCACTTGTGGATAGTAACATTTTCCAGTTCTTGAAGATAATTGGTTATAATTTACAGATCGAACAATTAATCAATTGGAATTTGACGAAATTAATGAACAATCTATCCCGAGATGAGATTACTATTCAAGAATTAGAGTCTTTGTATAATGACTTGAGAAAGACTCAAATCAATAAGTTCAGTGCCTTGATGCATTCGGAGTTACAAAATAAGTTTATCCCCACAACTGCCAAATTCTTCAATAAGAAGTTGACCTGGTGGAAACTATATTATAAGAACGATAATGTGGAATATGATTTGAAAGACTACTTCCAGTTTAACTTTATGCCTGAAAGTATAGAGAACTTCAATTACCTTCGAGGTAAAATCGTTACTCAATTACAGAATCACAAATATGGAAGATACGATCTTGATATCAATGAAACTATAGATATCACAAATCCCTTAACCAAATTGAAACAAGATTTAGTCAATCAGCGAGTCACAACCGAGATTCAACCTGTGGTTACAAGCAACTTGTTTTATGCCTTTTTATATTATCAATTACCCACTAGTTTGTTAGCCATCGGCTCATATCAATTTTTTGACTTCTCGTTCAATGGATCCTTAGCAATATTTGCTTTGGGAACAGTAATGGGGTTTAACCACTTATCCAAAAATTGGGAACTTTTTATCAAGCTGTGGTTGTCTAGTTTATTTGAAGAGACTAGAATTTGCATAGATAGAGACTGTGTGGAGAATGGGTTGATTAAAGAGTTAACTTTAAGATATAACGAAGAAAAGCAGTTGATAAATGTTAAGCGGTCCATATTAAAAGGGATTAACAATCAGCTTTAATAAATAAATATGTATTTAGATAAGTAATATACACAATAGAATAAATAAGGAGAATGCAGTGATGTGGAGGGGCTTATAATGAAGGAGGTGGATTAGATTCCTTAGCGTCTTTCTTCGCCTTCAATTGTTGTTCTAATCTGTCAAACTCTTTAAGAGCAATCTCTTCTTCAGGGTCCAAGATTTGTTCGATATTCTCTACTTCTTCAATATAATGTTTTAACATGGCTTCAATCCCATGCTTTAAAGTGTCTTCACTAGAAGAGCAAGACTTACAAGCCCCTTGTAATTTCAAAAACACAGTTCCGGTTTCTTCGTCAAAAGCTTTGTATTCAATATCTCCACCATCTTCTTGAATAGCGGGCCGGATTCTAGTTTCAATCAATTCTTTAATCATAGACACAAGCTCCGGATCATCCTCCTCACTCATCTGCTTCTCGGTTTCTTCCAATAATTCCTTGGTGATCACTGGATCCTTCTGGTCGGTTAAGAATTGGTCCATCAACTCCGTAACTTCTGGAGACAAGTTATTCCAATTAATATGATCCTGTTTGTTAACGGTCAAGAAATCAGGACCCAACATAACCGATTTGACTCCCGGCAATTTGAACAATTTAAGGGCCAAAGGTGAATGGATCGCTTGCATGGACGACGTAAACTCGAAAGTCTTATTCTCTAGCGGCAAGATCTCCCTGTCTTGAGACACAAACTTCAAAGCATCGGGATTAGGCGTAGGAAGAGTCTGGAACGACAATAACCTGAGCCCATTCCACATTCTTACTGGGTTGGGATTGATAACTCGAGTAATTCCGGATCTAAACATGTTGTATTTAGTTTAAACACTTAATAGTACTGGTACAAATTAAAAAGATCATTAAATTACTAATGCGCACCCTTCTATATTGCTTAGAGATGGTTTTGTGCCATCGTCGCACCGCTAGTACCGCGACCCGGGCCCGACATTAGTGCCACCGATGAGCCTGGGGTCATTGCTTAAGAATCAGCATGCACTGATTGGCCATACACTTGATTTGCGCACTATATACTAAAAGTATGGGGTATTTACATACATTAACATTACTTAAGCGTTACTTAAGCATTACATGAATACGTAATTCCTAGGAGTATACATGGTTTTTATCCTCTAACAATCTCTTTTTTAACCCAAAAATCCCCGATCCTGACGAAGGAGTCGTGGTATTAGCACCCGCTCCAACCAATGAAAAACTATTATTGGTTAATCCACTATCAGTGAAGTTAACCGGTGGATAATAAGGACCATCAGGAGTGAATGTTCTTCCATCCCAACAATATTCTTCGAAACATTCTTGACACTCGTCAGATGGTTCGATACCTTGTCTCTCTTGTTCTCTTTTGATTAAAGCACAACCAACACATTTGGGCCAATTTTCATCAATGGTTCCATTTAATCTAGAGGCAGTTTCAAACCCATTTCTAATCATTCCTTTCTTCTCTTCATCTGTGTAAGTCAATTGGAACATCGAAGTATTGGAATAGAAACTATAAGGCCTGTTGGCTATGTACACAACAATTGGTGGAATGACACCATCCTTGGCTAAGTCTGTTAAGTTTTTGGCGTCACAACCAAAGAACGTAGGTTTTGCAGTCAAATTATTGTGCAAGAAAGTATTGGAATCTGGCACATACGGAACCACCAATGATTTCCCTTGGTCACTAAATTGTCTGTCGTAAGCATCTATTAATGGTTGTCCATTGGGCCAATTGGCGGAATTGTCCATAGTGAATACTATATCTAAGTTTCTGTGCGTAGTTAATAAAGATGAGATTGCCAATGTTTCACCGGCTAAACCTCCGTCCATGACATATAACGTGTCGCTTTCTACTACCAGGTTTGACTTTGCGTACTCTGAATTTTTGAAAGGATTGGGTTTATATAAAGCAATATCCTGTTGCGTCTTAGATAAATACTGCAAAAAATTCTTTAAAACCCACTTAACAGCAAAATTCAAGGAATTGCAATCATCACAAACTAAACTGTTCAAGAAATCATTAAACAATGAAGCAGACGTTCCTATGGTGAAGGCAGCATTATCGTATCCTGCCACACATTTATCATTTTCAGGAATTCCGTTGTCGTACTTGGTTCCTAAATATTTGATATCAGTAAAGGTATTGACCGACGGATCAAAAGATCCCATTTCAAAAGGGCTAAATTCAAAAACGGTTGAGTTAAGATGGAACACTGTGGTATCAGGTTTTCTACCAATTCCTGTGAATAACGGGAATGGCATATCATGGTTCTTGAAGCTCTTGAGATCCCTTACATCAGAAAACGTACTGGAAACCATGTGGTTGTCGTCTCCTTTAGGAAACAATTGATATGCCAACCCTCTCCCCCAGGGATCTGTAATAGAGGTGGGATACCCAGCTTCTTTTTTATTGGATAAATCGAATTTTATTCCAATTTTGTCAGCTCTGTCAACTACCCAATTATTTAAGTGACTTAAAGCCCAATTAAGATTATTAAATACAATTGGGAACACCACTGTCCAAGTGCTGCTGGTGTCAACCAATTGCCTGGTTTCAGTCAAATTCCATACATCGTAAGGGTCTTCCATTACTACTTCATGAATACTGGGCCAATCTTGCATGGCTAAGGATCCCACTAAGAAAGATCCTCCTGATAAAGCTGAGATGTAGTTGCTAGCCTGTAAAACCCCTCCTAATCCCAATTCATTAGCATCTTCAGTTCTATTGTCCAACGCAGCCAACTGTCCAGCTCCAGCTAGCATGGCTCTATACCCACCTCCAGACATAGCTACGGCGATGTTTATTCCAGTTCTGTTGGTACTTGTGCCATTGACTAAACTGGTGGTATCAGATCTCAATTCCTCCAAATCCAAGTCGTCGGATAATCCCACTCTTTCCAAGTATTCCATTAATGCATTGGTGGTCTTCTCTTGTCTTTCATTAATCCAGTTGGCTTCATCCTTAGATATAGAATTTGCCTCTCTTATAAAGCTAGAGAAACTTGGACATTCAATTTCTCCCGGAGCATAATCTCCAGTGGGAGATTGGCCCGACACGATCGTCGCCAAAAGAAATACGACAGTTCCAAACTTCATCAAGAAACACACTTTTGTAGAAAATGATGACAGAAAATTTTGGCTGTCTTATATAAGGATGGGAACTCGATCATTTACGACTATTGACGGCTTTATAGCGGACTGTTATTTATACTTCGGGACATCCAGGCTATTTCCGAGACGGTCCTAAAAGGAAAAATAGACGAGGTTTTGAGGCCGGTTTTTGCACGTAGTCAACAAGTCTATGTTGCTGGAGATGCTTGTACAGTACTGGAGCTGTTAGTTTATTCGAGTCTAGCTAGTAACCATTGATTAGGCATCTATAGAACCAAAAGAGTTAAGAGGTCTAGTGACAGAAACCTTCCGTATTGGGCCATGATTCGGTGCCCTGACGATCTCTCGTCTTGAGCCGCACAGGTGTAAAAAATAGTGCATCAATGCTGTAGCAATATTTTGCAGCCGGTGTGAATACCTAAGTGTGTTAGTTAACATTATATAACAAAGCCTTTTGGAGTATTAGCTCTCTTTATAGTAATAAATAATAATCTATACTTTAAAGTATATAATAAATAATTTGGTCTATAGTCTATAACAAATAAATAAAAGCATACGAGTCAATTAGTCGTCATCTCTAACGATATCGTGAATCACAGCATTAGTCTCAAATGGGTTGTCTATATAGAGATTATGACCTCCTTCACTGATGGAATAATACCTGGCCACTTTCTGTGTGGTCAAGTGGTTTATTTGGTCAACCAATTTGGATCCGGCTTCATAATTCATGAAGTCGTATTGGCCATAAAGAAAGTGGACTTTCACAGGACTGTCGGGGTTAGCATGGAAATACTGGGTAAGCTTGTCGAATAATGGAACTTTACTAACAGTGGACGGTGTCAATAAATGTTTGATGTAAATGTCCGATACAGTTCCATTAGTAATGGAATTATACAAATACTCGATGATCAACTGGCACTCTTCATTACTACCGTACCTCAAATCATTATTGCTTGTAAATAAGATCTCGGGACCCCCGTTCTTCTTAATCAAGTTGTTGATTTTAAATAACTTCATATACCACATTGAGTAGTATTTTGATACTCCAAATGGTCCCATCATCTTCAATAACCTAGGTATATATCCTTGCCAAGTGTACCAAAATTTCTCTGTCTTAGCAGGAATTATTGGTATCCTGGTTAAAAAATTGAATGAACTAGGATCTAATGTAGGTTTAATTCTCACATTTTGAGTCCCCTTCTTCATATAACTGTCCTCGTTGGTAATAGCGTGAATATGTCTCTCCACTCCAACAGGAGACAACAAAATTAGGTTCTTAAGGTTCTCCGCGTACTTACTACTAGCATATGAGGCAGACCAATATCCCCCGTAAGAGTGTCCCACTAAGTAGTCGATTTTATCGATATTACTACTGGCACGCCAATTATCAATAGCATCGATATAATATTTCTCAATCTCCCTTAAAATAGGGCCGAATTTCTCCTTATATTCGATAAACTTATCTGGATTGATTTCGAAGGATTCCACCAATTTATAATACTTATTGTGTAACTTCTTAGGATCCGTTGGTTCTGGATCATTCAATTTAACTCCCGGACACTGGGGAATCTTCCAGTAGTTAATCAATTGCGTAGAAATCTTGGGATTGGATGATAACCCAAACGATATATTATCCAAGAAATGGACCTTATAATTGTAATTCATGTCTTTAAATTTGTTAATTATCTGGAAATTTCTGGCAAAACATCCGAGAGAGGCTCCATACCCATGAATAAACACCACATGTTTGGTGGGGTTGTCCTTATTGTTGATGATCTCAAAGTTGACCTCATTAATATGATTCTGTTCATCGATTTTAATCCGATCGTTTCTTATAACAACCCGTTCGTTCTCCTTCAAATTGGAGTCGACCATTAGTTTCACTAATTGATCCTGTAGCTCTTGTAGCCGGTTCCCTTTAAATGATTGGCACCATATTTGAACGAGACGGTAAAATGGTAATTGCTTAATAGGCACCGCAAGCTTATAAGTACTAGGAACTTTAAACGTCCTTAATAATACCTTTTCAGCTCTCCACAACCTACTCACTGGAATCCTAGAACTGGCTATCACAGTGCTAGTTGGCCTTAGTATCCACATTCTTATCCTTATGTCTTATCCCTTAGTTCATTTATATACTCGGTTAAATGGTTCTGAAATCTCAGCAGCCTACGGTTTTTTCGCAGTCTTCCCATAACCGTTTTGCCGGGGATTAAATATAATGAGTGAAGGAACCTACAATGTACAAGAGTACACCGAAACAATAAAAGCCGCCACCGAAACCGTTAAGCAAGCATTAAAATCACATGATGAATTGGCCAAACCTCGGGTCATGATCATTTGTGGATCAGGTCTTGGAGGCATCGTTAACATTCTTCAAGAACCAAAGATTGAATTGAAATATGAACAGATTCCTGGGTTTCAATCGTCGACTGTAGCTGGTCATGCTGGGAAATTGGTGTTTGGGTTGATTGGTGACAATAAAGTGCCAGTTATGTGTATGGTGGGACGCTTACACTTCTATGAGGGCTATTCTTTCCAACAAACTACGCTTCCTATTAGATTGGCTAAAAGTCTTGATATTGAGACAGTGGTAGTAACTAATGCAGCTGGGGGCGTTAATGATGACTTCAAGGTGGGAGACTTAATGCTTATCAATGATCACATAAATTTTCCTGGGTTTGCTGGATATAATGCATTAAGAGGTCCTAATTTAGAGCAATTTGGTCCCAGATTCCTCCCGTTATCTGACGCTTACGATTTTGATTTGAGAAGAAGCTTTTATAAATCGAAACAGGAATTGAAAATTGAAAGATCTGTCCATGAAGGGGTCTACTTCTTTGCTGCTGGTCCTACATATGAATCGAGAGCCGAAGTGAGAATGATTAAAACTCTTGGTGGTGATGCTGTTGGAATGTCTACTGTTCCTGAAGTGGTTGTTGCTCGTCACTGCGGGTTGAAAGTATTGGCACTATCATTGATCACTAATATTGGAGTGTCTGCTCCTCCTCCTAGTGCGTTAGAAGATTCTCCTATTAAGTTGGATGATGGGATGGCTCATCATGACGAAGTGTTAGAGGCAGCTAATGAAGCATCTAAAGATGTGCAGAAGATCTTTGAAGCCACTATAAACAAGTTGTAGTGGTTGTATATAACAAACTATGTGGCATTTTACTACCATTTATATTTAGTAAAAAATGTAACCTTTTCATTGTATAAGACATTATAAGACATTAAAAAAAGAACTAATATAAAAAAAGTCTATTGATCCACTTCTCCAGCAGACTCCCATTTTCCTTGCAAGTTTTCTTTCCATAAACTGACCTTATTATCTCCTCCAGATACTGCCAAGATGTTACCAGATAATGACCAAGAACATCTCCAACACACATCAGGGAATTTTTCATCAGTCAAAAGCTGTTTTTGCCATTTGCCTGAATTGTCTTGGGACCAAATTAATACACTACGATCTTGAGACGCAGTAGCAATATATGACCGAATCAATACTGAAGGAGACCATGATACATCCCGAACCCAATCGGTATGCCCCTCTAATCTAGATTCCTCTACGTATTTATTGTCTTTGGAATCGAATTTCCAAATCTTAGCCAAATTATCCGATCCACAAGTGACAAACCTTCTTTCATTAGGAACAGGATTACTACCAGAAGTGTTGGAATTAGATGTTATAGGCGCCCAAGAAGCAGAATTCACTCCTATAGCATGAGCATCAAATATAACATGCGACGTGGTCCCATCATCATTAAAATCCACTACTGATACTCTTCCATCAGATGATGTACATAATAACACCGCCCCCAATTCATGAGGAGCCCAACTAACAGAGTTGACGCTAGCTTGATGTATTTTATGTTCAGCTATAATTGACCATTGTCTAGTCTCCGGTTGCTCTTTCCAAATCAATGCCTTCCCATCGTATGAGCAAGATGCTAAAATCGATCCAAATTTAGGATGGGCCCATGCTACTTGCCAAACTGGACCTTCGTGGCCAACCAAAGTTTCAGCTAATTTGTAGTTGTCAGTGCCTTCAATGTCGAATAATTTGATGGATTTGTCGGAGGAGCAAGTAGCCAACCTCTTCCCGTAGTAGTCCAACACGGCGTCATGGATCAAATCATCATGGGCGTTGCCAATGGTTACCATCTTGGTTGTATTTGGGTGTATTATGTGTTGATTTGAATCGGACGTGTTCAGATTTTTCTCGAGTACGCGCATTACCCGGACGCATTATATTGTAGGAATAGCGGTCTTGATATATAATAATACAATCCACACTACATTAAATAGCCTTAACTATTTGGTTGCAATGGGTGATATAGATCAAAAGGTGAATGTGCTAACCGGAAAGCTTGAGCTGCAACTTCAAAATGTCACTTCCCGGGTTGAAAAGTTAGAACTCCTAAGTAAGAAACTTATACCAGACAACGAACTTTCCAAGTTCTTGAAAGACTATAAAGACAATGGAACCGGTAAAAATAATTCTCCCGCTCACATTGACCTGGAACGAGCCATGATACGAGATCTTGAGAAACAGAGAATTGATTTGGTCATGGAAATACAAGCACAAGATTATATGCGAGACAAGTTACTAGAACTAATAAGTCATAACTCCGATATGGTCACAAGTGTTAAAGAATACTTGGAAAACAAACCCCAAATGATAAAAGACGACTATGCCATGATTAATGACCGAATGAAACATTACGTTCAAGACTTTGTCACTCCCAGTGTCAATAGTCTCAAGTTAAATAATGTTGAAATGAAGAAACAATTGAAGCATGTAGAAACAATAATGACTGATTTAACAGAAAAGTTACAACAAAACCAGCTGGTAATATCATCTTCGGAATATCAGGCCCATGTCAATGGGTGTGTTGAGAAATTGAATGCCCTATTCCTTCAATTGAGTAACTAGATATTTATGTATATTAAACGATGCTATGTTAATTTTCTTCATTTATGCTATTAGTAGACAAGCTGTTAATTGATCCGCGCTTAACAATACTTCCGTCAGTGGCGGAATCGTGCCCCACAAACTCGTAGGCCCGGTTAATATACTCTCTATTAGGATCCAATTTATTCCATGTGCCTCTGATTCTATCTAAATTCATATTTGACCTGTCAAACTTGAATAGTTGAAATAGAAACATTATCATATCCCAAATAAACGTCACAACAATTCTTAAGTAGCTGTTGGATTCATACTGTGATCTCTCTTCCTTGACGGCGTTCAATATATCTTCGTTGTCTCCTGTGAGTTTCAAGATAATCTCATCTCTCTCGGCTTCGTCCTTAAAGGTCTTATGAAACCGGTTCAGGAAAATCAAATTATTTATCATATTGCTGAGTTTGTCCAAATTTTGGTTTCTTAGTTTATCCCTTAACAACTTTGAGTTCGATTCCAATTCATTGATTCTCTTGACTATAACTCGAGACTCATACACAAGTCTGTCGATATTGGTATTCAAATTCTTCATGTTCATTTCAATTATGTTAGTTAAATCGTCTTTCAATACTCGGTTCCTGTTGTTGTCTAGCTTTCTGTTGGTGATTTTCAATCTTTCCAAATCCTTGTTAAGTAAATCAACTCGTCTTTTCAATAGCACGTTATTCTTCCCCTTGTGATCCGAGTTATAATACTTCTTATAGGCATCACAATGAATTAAATCAGTCATATTCCGGATATACATGAGAACAACCTTTTCAATGGTGATTAATTCTGACTGTGCCCCAGTGGTTTCAATGACAGACATACTATTCCGTCTAAATAAGTTGGGCTTCTGATTTGGTTCTTCTTGACTTAATTCCAACAAATTCAAGTTGTTTTCTCCAACGGCGGTTATATATGGAAATGAGTTTCTTCTATTCAATTGAGTGTCAAATTTGGAAATCAAATTGTCCCGTTGTATCAAAACTCGGTTTTCACATTTCTGTTCTACCTGAAAATCGTCGCTTTTCCCTTTAGTATCTTCGTCTGATGATTCAGACAGAATCTTCAATAGGGCATCAACCTTTGAGAGTCCGCTACTTAAGTTTGGGTTGAATTTTTTGGACTTTTGTCTATGAATATTACCGGGTGTATTGTAGTACTTTTTGGGTTGGTTCGAAAGTAAGTTTCTTTGTAGCCCCAATTTCATCCGGTTCAATCCTCTGTTATATCTAGAATCATAGGAGATCTTTTGAGTCCTAGTTATAGCTTCCTTCAAACTCTCAAATTTATATAACTTGTTGGAATCAGATTGAAGTGTATGCGGGTGGCGATGCTTAGCAAAGTTACTCTGGTTTAAATGCTTCGGAGAAACTGGATGATTCTCACCATGGATATGATGGCCATTGTGTGAATGTGAATGATGAGTATGATGGCCCTGATGATGGTGATGGTGGCTATTATCATTCTTACTTGGTGAGGTATACAATTTGTTATGAGGCGGAGATGTATGAGGACTTGTCCACATATCCTTGTCGGTTGATAAGTCATTATTGTCTGATTTATTGCTGGTCACTCCAATCCATAGCCTCTGTAAAGTCTTACCCATCAAATAGTTTTGCGTCAACACTTCAAGATCTAACGTTTCCACTTCAAAAGGACTGGTAGAATCTCCCAATTTAGCAAGACGATCTCTGAATCTACCTGTGGCCTTACTAGGATTCTGATCTAAGTATACATCGTCATCGGTCCTTCCCACTGTATAAATTCTATCTTGGACGGTATTCTTAACAGCACTTTTTAATTTTCGGAATTCATTAGTGTATCGCTTATTCTTCTTCACAGGGGTATTCTGAGAAAGTAAATCATTCGACGCATTATTACTAAATTTTGGTGATCTTAAGAGCTCATTGTCAGCAATATTATTGATAGGATTGCCTAAATTAGTCTCTGCGTCTAGAATTGATACATCTCCAGTATCAGTATTAAACTTGTACCCATCCGGGTCCAATTTGTTGTTGGTGATATGAAACAACTTCCCAAGAGTTTCAACGTTTAGTTTACGCTTCTTTTCTAATTTAACCTGACGTTGAAATTCCCCAATAGATATCATGAAATTCTCAAATTCAAATGGGTCTTTGGGAACATCACAACCACCAAATATTTGCAATCTGATTTTAGTACTCAAAATCATACTAATGATAGCGCTAACTGTTCGGGAAGGTAAAATTTCATTTCTATGATTGGGCTTAATATTAAAGTGAGGCAACCCAATTAAATTCCACCAATTGATGATGGCCTCTTCGGTCTTTGCACATAATAACCCATCACAATATCTAGCATCCAATAAATCAAAATAGAATAAACAAGTTTGAATGATATTAATTAGCTCTTTAACTGCGAATTTGATGGGAATATTCAAATTATAAATTCTGTACATTTGCCTAAACTTATCTTCATTGGCGTCGGAAATCTTGGGGGTGATCAAAGATATGGATCTTCCACTACAATGAAGTCGTTTCAAATTGGAGTTGATAATAAAATCATCTTGAACCAGGCGAATATCTCCTCCTAAAATAGGAATCAAACTTAAATGCGACGGCAAGGAAGTAATGTTGGTGATAAATAAATACTCGTCAGCTGTCCTGGATTCGCCCGTAGGATCCTCAATCTTGACTCGATCCATTTGCTTGATCTTGGAATGATTCATCATTAACTCATTCAAATACTCTTGGAACCTCGATGGATAATATTTGGAAGGCTTCTTCACAGTAGTAAATTTAACCACATTCACTTCACTACCAGGATTCCCCGTAAATGTCGAAATTAAAACCCCGATATTTCTGTTGGTGACCCATTGCTCAACCAAATAGATATCAAACCCGGTGGCTTTGGTCTGCTCCACTATATTGAGTTCATTCTCTTGTTCAAACTCTCGTTGGAAGTATTTAACAGCGTTGAAGTCTGGGAAAATGTAGGTGATCAATTCGATTTCATGATTTGAGGTGGTGATATTCGGGCTTGGGTGTCTGTCATATATATCAATATCGGTGGAAGGAGCCATACGCTACAAATATCCTGGTTTAATATACATGTATAAGTCCCTAGCACGTCTTAGTAATTAGCCCACATTCGCACCGTCGCCCCGTCGCACGGCCACCCAGGCGGGGCCCCTGGTGCTGCAAATACAAGCTTGTGACTAGTTTGTCATGGCTACGACTCTGGCCAAGAGTTGTACAAGGTCTATTAAATCCCATATATTTAAACAAAAATTAATGATACACTAAAAGAACTAAAAAGTAGCACTACAAGTAAAAGACTGATACAGAACTAAACGCTTCGTCACCATATATCTAAGATGACTTACTGAAAGTCTTATAGCTGGGCTCATCCCTGACGATATTTCCCTTCACCTCTTCTTCAAAATCTTCGACATCTTGAAATTCTTCATACCATGCCTTCTCAAATGGTTTGACATCAGGAGCTCCTTCAATGGGACTGAAATAGTTTGCCAAAGCATAGATTATGGAAGACGTAAAGAACCCCATGAAGAAATTCAATCTATAGACTTCAGTGGCACCAATAGGAACTTCATGAGTCTCTGTAGCGCCTACAAATCCAACAATATTAGGTAAAATCCCACAGAGATACGCAAGCAAAGCTCTCCAGTTACAACCAAATCTGTAATAGTAAATCGAATTCTTTGACATGTCTTCTGGCGCTTTTAAGGAATATAAGTGGGTCAATTTCAAGTGACCTCTTCTGATCCAATAATAATCACACACAAGAACACCTACAATGGAAGATAAGAACACCGAATAAGCTGATAAATAAGTGGTGAACATACTGGAAGAAGAAACCAAGTTCCAAGGATTAATACATAACCCAATGATAGCACAAAGATAACCACCTCTTCTAATATTAATATATCTTGGTAAAAGAGCCGTGGCATCAGTACCAAAAGAAATCGAGTTAGCACAAATATTAGTACCTAATTGAGCAATAGCAAAGGATAATCCTAAAAAGAACACCCCAGCTCTATTTCCAGAAGTATAATTGTCTAAGAACCGGGCTAAGACATCAATAGGATTCCAAATGGTCTCTCCGTATAAGGAAGTAGAAGCCGAACTCACTAAAATACCAATTAATGAAGTCAAAGAAAAACACAATGGAATAGAAACTGTGTACACGACATATTTCAAGGAAAAGGATGGTTTATCGGCAAATCTGGAAAAATCTGGAGCATTGGTGATTAAAGTAGCAAAATTGGCCAAAGAATTCATAGACGATTCTACAAAAGCCCAAGCCAATTCAGATCCGTGAACAGAGGCAGGCTTGTGAACCACGGAACCAATACCATCAGCTTTAACAATAGTCCATACTAAGAAAAGAACCCCAGCAATTGGTGTTACATAAGCCTTAAATGTGAATAAGTGTCTCACGGAATGAGGGGGGAACCAAATGGCTGGTAAAGAACAAAACCAAAAAATGAAAAGACAAATAAATTGGAAACTGGTATAATAACCTGAAATGTGATCAGGGATTCTTTCTTCTAAATCAGTACCAAAAATAGCTTGTAACATAACCGAGACACAAGGAGCAGCAATAGCAGTTTGAACCCCATACCACACGGCAGACATTACTGTACGATTTAAAATACTCCAATAGGCCAAATAAATACCGAAAGAAGCTCTAGCAACCACTGGGAAAGAAATATGGTAGAAAATCCCCACTCTGGAAGCAATACTAACAAAGATCCCACAGAAAAAATACCCAACCCATACTGACAACCAAGTCTGCCACCAATTCATTCTTTGAACCCCAGTGGCAGCAATTTGCCAGGTACTAATATTAAACGAATCAGCAATCCAAAAAAACACATAGTTATACCAACTCCAGGATCTCCGCTTTTCTTCCACTGGCTTTAAATCATAGTTCATCAACATTAATTGTGCAGTGGTCAACCCTGGAGGATGGTCAATCTCGAGTTTTTTCAACATTCTTGACCACCAAGACGACTTGGAATCGTCATAGTCTGATACTTCACCTTCCATGGAATCTTGTTCATAGGTCTCCACTCCATGGTTCTTCTCATACTCAGTTTGCTTATTGCCTCTTAAACTCATGGTTGCAAATAAATAACTTGAATGTTTTTCACCGGGCGCAAGACTACCCACGGATTCTGCTCAGGTTATATACTTTCCTGAATTGTGTTCCAGAAATTAGTTAGTATCGAAACCTACGGTTGGCGATGAGTGTGATGCAAAAGAGATAGGCTCCTGTATGGATTATACACTAAACCGAGCCCAAAAAAGAAACTTGTGCAGCCATTATCAGCGGACCGAATTTGTTAGCGATTCGCGGGCCTATCAGAATCTAATTGCTTCTCCTTATCACCAACTAAGGCGCAGGTACTGCCGTATCAACGGGCCGGTTTTGATCGAATTTTTTAGTTTTAGGTCCAAGGGTCTGGTAATATGTGCTATCACCATACTAGCACCCTCTGTGGAACGAACATGCATCGAGAGATGAGAGAGGAAGAGATGATTATACATTACAGTAGCATACAAGGAATGATCTGCTCACCCCTCTTTAGCAACCACAATCTGGGTTAGTTATCCCTTATCTTTACCAAAAAAAACTTTTCTTGAATAGGTTTTGTGGTGAGAATTGTGACTCTCGTTGCAGCATTTTTCGACTCTCTCTTAGAGGATTTCGCATTCAATTTATAGTTTTTCAGTGCCAATGATAATGGCAACCATAAAATGCCTTATGAGATTTACAATTCCGCTTCTTATCTTCTTATCTTCATATCTTCATATCTGAAACTTCGATACCTCTTGTACGTACTGTATCTGCTTTGGGAGGTTTCTTACCTTCTTTCTGGCTCTGGCTTTCAAGCTCCTATCTCCTGTCTAGTCTATCTCTCTAATAAACCAAATTGCGCTTTCACTAGTGGCCAATTATGTGCTGTCTTACCGATGTGATTCCCAAAGATTTGTTTCTTTCTGAGATTTTGCTATTGTGGTTCGTGAAGGTTTTTCTGGGGTGCTTTTATATTTTTGGCACCTATGTGAGTGAACATGTGTCAATATGTACGTCGTACTGCAGCAGCTGCACGCAACAAATTTGGATGCAAAATTATTCTATTATCTAATTCATGCTATATAAGTATGCTATTTAGTATCAGTATTGAAGATTTCAGAATTAGGTGACGAATTGGCTTTAGTCAATGACATTACCAGATTAGTTGTATCATTTCGAGTAGCAGTTGACATTTGTGGGGAATCAAGATTATTTTTTGGATTAACATAATGGTTAAAATTTCCTCCATCTCGAGTTAGATTATTTATTTCATGTTCAATCATTTCAAGGTTGGGGTCCTCTAAGAACAATTTTTCGTCAGATTGTCTTCTGCTGCCCGATAATGGAGATGACGGCATAGTACTATTAATAGTCAGTTTGGTTTTATTTAATCTTGGTGACCTTCTGGTGCTGAAAGTTTTCATTTGTGGCATGGCAGCATTAATCTTATTGGTAGTATCATTGTGTCTAGACGTTGGCATAGCCGTATTACTATTCGTACTATTAGTAGTATCTCTTGGGGTGACTTGGTCTTTTGGTGTTGGTCCCTCTCCAAATAGACTATTCATCCAATCGGTTTGACCATCCATTGGACTCGATTTATGATTGAACGATCTCACAATTAACTTTTCAAATTCATCGGTCCCATTTCTAGCAGGAGAACTCGAACTATTAAATTGAGAAACATCGATCGGTGGGCAATTTTCCTTATCTTCTCCATTCGGATCTATATTAATGACTCTGGTGTTGGATTTAGTAGCCATCATCGGTGGGGTGACTCCTTGTATCTGATCTTGTGGTAATGGATCGATATCAGTTAAGGGGCCACCAAAATTATTCAATTGGTTCATGAACTCTGTTAAATCATTCTGATTTTGATTTAATCTAGCATTCTGGATTGCTTGATTGATTTCAGACGGTGTATGCGATGGTGTAACAAATCTATGATTGTTGGTGCCACTGTTATTACTATTACCACTATTGTTTCTGCTACTATTGGATGAAATAATAGGTGAAGATCCTGTCATTCCCGCAGGTGTTGGCTTCCTAGTAGGCGGTGGCAACGATTTATCCACAACTTTCGACTTTTCTTCCTTTTCCTTCAGTTCTTTCTTATATTGCTGTTGCTTCAAGTATTTTTTCACCACTGCTTCTGGTCTCATGAACCCTTTGTTTCTTAAGAATAAGTAACAAGCATTACATAATGGGCCATACATTCCTTGATAATTCTTTTTGTCGAACTCGGTGGCTCGGTGAATATTGAAGAAGTTTGGATGGAAATCAATTTCGAAGTACCTCCATGTTATAGATGAAGTGGTGACACAGTTCGAATTTACACATTCTAATCCATGATTTTCAGGTAGTTTGTGACTATGAAGGGTATGGGTCTTCTTACTATCCAAATCCTCAAGATCTGGAAGTGAATGGAATGCATGCTGTTTGTCAATGGCTGGTCTATATGGCGGTTGTTGAGGAGTGTAAGGAGACGTTCCGCTATCTACAACTTCCTCTTCTTCTTCCTCTTCTTCGTCCTCTTCGTCATCAGCATCCCCCATATTTGGAGGATGATTATCATTATACTCAGTGTCATCAGTATCCGATGAGCCTTCTTCATGTATAGGGGACGATATCATCAATGGAGTTTGTCTGTTGGTAACCATAGACCTAGTTCTCATAGCTCGTACTGGCTCAACCATTGAATTTTGTCTGGAAGCATGACTACGGTATTGACGTTGCTCTTCTTCTTTTCTTATTTTAAGAACCTTAGGCTTGTCAATGACTTGAGCATCAACAAATGGCGCCAGTTTGAATCTGTCCAACACTGTTCGTGAATCATACCGTGAAGGAGTATTAAGTTTATCGGCAGTTCTAATGTTGTACATATGATTGTACGGTTGAGGATAGAAAGCTGGCAATGACTTGGTTCTGGTAGCCTTTTCCGGTAGCACAAGATTATTGCTGTGTGATTTGCTATTAGTTTGATGATAGTATTGACGGGGACTATTATTATTCGAATTCAGATGACGAATTTCGTGTGACCTCTGTTGCTGGTGTTGTCTTTTGTTATAGTGGTCTTCAGGAATCTGGTATTCGTTTTTTCTCTTTTGTGGCATCGAGGATGAAATAGAAGGAGATGGAACTGGCATTGAAGTGGTGGCAGAAGACGCATCCACATGACTAGTTCCAGTGGTTCTATCTATGGTATGTAACTTCAATCTCACCTCTAATGTTAACGAAGCCGAGTCGTTTTTGTTACCAAACAAAAAACTGGCAGACACATTTTGACAAACTCTGCCCGGTATCAAATTAGCTTCTGGATTCTTCAACAAATCAGACAACACCCCGTTTGACACAAATGGTTCATCCGGTTGTTCAGTCAAGTCCTTATAATAAACCGCATAATCCTCTGTTTGGAGATGGAAGTTTTCTGGAGAGCTCTTCAATATCTGTTCGATACAACTTTTTAAGTCGAATCCTCCCAACATAATATCTTCCGATCCATTGGCAGAAGGGATTTGTGCTACCTTAACAGAATACAGGTTATTAGACCTAGACAAAAACACAGTACTGGTGTTGTTGAAAGAGTACAACACCTTCACTTGCATCTTTTTGCATTCTACCTCGGTATCCATGGTAGTTGAAGCTTTGTTATTTGTGTTCTGCTTCTTCAAGGGCTGGGATATGATTATATAGGTGTGTGTTTTTTTTCTCGATTGTTTTTCACCTTTTGATGATCCTAATGTGTGACCTCGAAGTCTACTGCCCTCTGAAAAATAAATAGAAACGAATGGACTGAGGATTAGTAAGTAAATCTTCTAAAGAAACTGGTCAGGAAAAAATAAAATAAAAACAAATTATAAAAGTTGTGTAAAATAAACAATTCGCTGATTGATAGGTGTATCAACAAAACAATACAGGTTAGGGCCTCAAGGTAGGGCCAAATGTCGTATGAGTGTCTTGCACTCGACACTTAACTATGAGGAATTCCTGTATTTCAGAAGAGCGATAGAGGAAAAAGGGTTATAGTATACGGAAAAATGTCTTAGTCAAAGATCTATGTTTACAATTTCATTTTTTGGCGTTTCGTTTTACGCGACGCGAAGCGTTTTTTTGCAGTAATTCAACGGCGTTATAGAAATGATACGCCAAATGGTGCTACATTCGATTGTATTGTTGGACCTAATCTTTGCTGTTAACAATGGCATTGAATGTATTCATTCTCCTGGGCCTGGTAATCCCGTTCTAATTCTTGCTGAATCGGGCCCTATAAGCTCTAAAACATTTGTATTGTTCTATATATTTGATTCTATCAGAATATTTAATCGAGTCCCACTAATTGCTCTACCTGTTTCCAAGTTGGAGCCGCTATCTCTCTAGCTTTTAATGCCCCTTGCGAAGTGATCTGTTCGATATATCCTTTGTCGTTCATTAATTCGTCAAATAAATGCCGCTTATCTTTGAACTCTTCTACAATCAACTCAGTAACATGGTCTTTCAATTGTTTGTGGTCCTTAACCCATTCAAGGTTTGTAACGGTTTGATCAATCGGTTGTCTAGTTAAACCAGAAATTATGTTGATTAAATTGGAGACTCCAGGTCTTTCAACTGGATCAAAGTATAATTTCCCTTGAATGGAGTCTGTCACGGCCTTTCTGATCTTTTTGGAAATGGAGTCCGGTTTTTCCGTTATATATATACAAGAATTTTGATCAGCATCAGATTTAGACATCTTCTTTAATGGATCTTTCAACGAAAGGATCTTTTTAGATGGTGTTAAAACTGATTTAGGGGCAGGGAAAAGGTTGGTGTGATAAGTACTGTTGAACGTAGAAGCAATGTTTCTACATAACTCAAGATGCTGGGTCTGATCATCCCCAATAGGTACATGAGTGGATTTATAGAGTAGTATATCTGCTGCTTGTAAAGCTGGATATGTGAGTATTCCCGCTTTGGTTTTACCCATAATATCTTCATCAACAATTGAGCTGTTGTCAGATACCTTGCTTTTCAGTTTCCACTGAGTCATCCTATTCAAAGCTCCCATACTGGTCAAACAGGTTAATACCCATGCAAGCTGAGAATGTTCTGGTACACTAGATTGATGATACACGGTACATTTCTCGGGACTTATACCAGCCGACAAAAGACTGGCAATAGCTTCATATCTGGCATTTTTTAAGGTCACATTAGAAGGAGATATAGTTAAAGCATGTAAATCCGCCACACCAAATATGAATTTGGTACTATCATTCTTGCTATCACTGGAAATATCTCTCCAATTGGAGATAGCTCCTAAGTAATTCCCAAGATGAATCCTACCAGTAGGTTGAATAAGAGAGAATACAGTTGAATTAGCTGGGAAAGTAGTAGTTTCTAGAACATTGGCCGAGGAGCTAGAAGACGACATATATCTGTGGGAGCTTAATTGTCGTATGATATCTATTCTCATGGCCCTAGCGTTCTTCATTGCCGACATTTTTATGTAGTTATCAACTGATAAGGATGCGGTTGTAAAAATTTTTCACCTAACGTGCGAATTAAAGAGTATGAGTCTACAATTAAAGGTGAAGAACACTATGTATTATAATACAACATGGTAAATCGACTACTCCTACAGGAAAGTTGGAATTTTAGAATCAAACTGATGAATGCAAAATATTTGTTCTCTTTATACCAACAATAATGGATGCGGTATCTCTTATGATCTTATCTCTATGCTATTGCGTAGCTAACCTTGTATGGCTTCAGGTATCAGGTCCTATTTCCTTGCTACCTTCTTCTATGGCAAAGCCCCCTGGCGAATTGTATATATTTATACCTCGTTTGGTTAGTTTTTTTTCCAACTTATTTCGCTGATGTTCTCTCCACCTATTTAACTGAGAATAATCATGTAACTTAAAACCAAATACTTTAGGGACATAACTTCTTCTATCATGAATAGGTATGGCTTGGGGAAAATTTTGGAAAAACATTGCTGGGAATGATGTACCAAAATATGCTCCATCAATAGCTGAGTGTCTACCAGACTTTGGGTTATATAAATCTTCACATTTAGAACAATACAACTTAACAGAATTCAACTTAGGCTGGTCATTAAGCCCTATAGGTAGTAAAGGATGTAATTGACAGTGAACTCTTGAACAGTATCCAAAATCTCCATTTCTATACTTTTCAAACATCTTATTTAATCCTCTAGATGTTAATATATATCTTGCATGGATCAATCCGTATAAGACTCGAGCATTATGTTCCAACATTTCTCGTTGATCTTCTGGTTGCAGCTCTATATCAACTATGTCCGTTATGATATCAATTAAGGTCGATAATTTGTTGACTTCCTGGTTTAATCCCGTTAAATTAAACCGGTCTCTAATATAATCTTCATCGATATCACAGAAATATTCATTCCCTTTGATACCTAAAAATATATCAATCCAATACTCAGTGAAATCCGAACTGGTATCAGTGTAAACATCTTCGTCAGCTGCCATTCTTTGTCTTCCAAAAAAAGTCTAGATCAATTCACAAATAACCACTCCTAAAATCTTTAGTTCTGTTCTATTCTTAAAACAATCCTTCAGCCTTTCTCCCCCGTCTCTCGCGCCTTCTCACTGCTCACGCCTTGGATTTTTTTCTTTGGCCAAATGGCCCTAACATGAGCCCAATATCTAGCGCGCGCACAAGCGATACATCGGTAATACTACAAACAGACACTTCAGGTAACTTGTGACAAGAACAACACATCAAGGTTGTTGAATTTCAATTCCAGAAAATGAGAGTGTTGGTCTATCCAAGTGTGTTGCACGATGGACAAGTCCATTCTCTTGCAATTGATAAAACTAATAGTAAATTGGCTACTAGTGGGAAAGATGGGTCGATTCTAATATGGAATGTTGAAGAGCTAATTGGCCTCAATATGGTGGATAAGGATCAATTAAAAAATGCCTCTGGTAAAGTGGACTATGCAATGAAGTTTGAATATCATACGGCCTTGGTGAATAATCTTGAATGGTCCCCTACAGAAGCTAATCGATTCATTTCTGGTGATTGTGAAGGTAATCTATTCTTGAATGACTTAGAAACAGCTCCAAAATTAATATATCCCTATAATAAGTCTCAAAAGACAGCAGGTATCGTTGACTTAAGTTGGAGTCCTGATGGAAGATTGATAAGTTGGAGTTCTTCAGATGCTAAAACTCATGTGTACGATTTAATGAAGGAGACCTATCAGGACTTAACCAGCTTATTGCATCTTGAAAAACCGGTAATTCAAAGAAGTGTCTGTTTTGACCCCACGAATAAGTATCTTTTGGTGTTAGGGGATGATACAATTGTATATATATACGAGTTCCAATATGAATCCGCAACAAATAACTATCAGTTCAAAGTGTTAAATAAAATCACCAAACTTATCAACCAATCTAATATTAACTTTCATTATAATAGGACATCGTGGTCCCCTGATGGTGAATATGTTTGTGTCCCTAGTTCAAAAAAGAATCAAACTACTTTAATCACCATACTATCGAAATCAAATGATTGGACTAATAGGTTCAATTTGGTAGGTCATGGTATCTCCTGTGAGGTAGTACAGTACAATCCATTAATATTCGAACAGATTAATGAAAGTGGTTCGATTATGACTCAAGGTAATAGCCAAGATGGGAACCCCTTTCAAGAGAGCAAACCTGTAGTTGATAAGTCGGAACCAAACCGTTTAAAGCATTTTAATGTGATTGCCACTGCTGGATCAGATAAGACTTTAGCATTATGGAATACATCCAAGGACACTCCCTTATTAGTACTAGAAAAATTGGTTGATGAGCCTATTGTTGACCTATGTTGGGATCGGACAGGTACTTCTTTATTCCTTGCCTCTTTGGATGGTCATCTATCGATAGTCACTTTCAATGATAGAGAGATTGGAATTCCTAGTTCGAATCAAATATTGGAGGATGTACTTAAGCAATCAATGAACTCGCTGGATACTAAACATCCGTTCAATTCTAAACCTGATCTGGGATCAAACTCGAAAATGAAGAATAGCACAGTCGAAATTCTTGATGGTAGTAATGCATTATCTATTCATGATATAGATAACTCATCAAATACTGATATTGATAACGAGCCAAAAACAGATGTTCCTTCTAGTAAGGGGTTATCAACGAAGACTGTAACTCCTGTTAACAATAAACCTGAAGTTTTCACCCCAGAAGTTCTTGCCGCTCCGAGTATGGAACCAGATGCTGTTGATGACATTCTTTCGTCTGCGATGGATAATATACAACCTAAAGGAAAAAATTCAGGGGCGATAAAAGAAAATGGCTTTGCAAATGGGCACACAAATTCTCCTACCAGAGGATCCACCGAACGGTCTACTTCTTCGAATTCGGCTCCAATTGTCAACAAACTTCAAGTTAGTAAACAGAAGACATCTACCAAAGATGGTAAGAGGCGTATTCAACCTATGCTATTGTCAAATGGAGGTATCAATAGTTCCAGTAATAATGGTTCTGATAATACCAATAATAGCATCAATCAACTTCTTCCTTCTAGGCAAAAAGCAGAAGGATCTAAACTGATGATGGAACTTGATAAACCTTCATACAGTGTGTCTGAAAATTTATTCAAACAGGCGAAAAGACATAAATCCAGTGATGATAACCCGAAGAAAGCTAAGAGAGAATTAGAGCCTACTCAATTCATTGGATCTATTGTGGTCAATCCGAACATAACTTTTGCTAAAACAAGACTAGCTACGCCAAAAGTGAGGCTGAATTTCCTGTTAACTAGCAATGTTGAAAGAGATGAATTATTTGTCCTTGATATAAGGAATGGATCAGGTAACGATGCCGTGCCGTCTAGAATTACCTACTACAAAAAGGAAAAGCAGATTTGGTGTGACTTCGTTCCAAGATTGATCCAGTTGGGCACTGAAGGGCTGTCTTTCTGGGCTGTGAGTACCAATGATGGTCAAATATTTACTTATTCTCATACGTCTGGTAAAAGGATCTTACCTCCAATTGTCTTGGGTTCTCCTTTATCGTTTTTAGAGAGCCATGGCAAGTTTTTAATGGCAATAACGTGTATTGGAGAATTGTATGTCTGGGATCTCAATTCGAAAAGATTGCATTTAAATTCTCCGCTGAGTATATCCACTCTACTTGATGCCAACATCAAAAATCAAGATGAAGGCTTATCAAGGTCTGACAGAATCACATTATGTTCTTTAACATCATTAGGTATCCCTTTGATCACCCTTTCCAATGGATCTGGTTATTTGTTCAATAAAGATCTAGCGGTATGGCAAACTGTTACCGAATCTTGGTGGGCCTTTGGCTCACATTATTGGGACTCTTTAAGTGATGGTCAAAAGGGTAGGTTACAAAGTTCAAGTTTATTCGGTAATGATGATGATGATGATAATGCTTCTATAATAAGCTTATTAGAAAGTAAGACCAATGAAGAAATTATTAAAAGCACAAGAACGGGGAGAGGAAAATTTTTCAATAAAATCTCCAAAAACATGTTAATGAAAGAAGGTTTCGAAAACCTCGAGAATACTATTTCCATAAGCCATTTGGAGAACAGATTACTTTGCTGTGAATTATTAGGGGAAAGAAAAGATTTCCATGAATTCTTCTTAACCTACGTAAAGAGAGTATGCGAATTGGGTTTGAAAGCCAAAGTTTTTGAAATCTGTACTCAATTATTGGGGCCCACTGAAGAGGATGTAGATGATGATAATGTTAGTGATGACGACGCTGAAATAGACGATAAGAAGGACAAAAAGAACAATGATACATGGAATCCTAAAATTTGTGATCTTGACAAACATGAATTACTCAAAGAAGTGATTCTAAACTGCTCAGAATTACGGGACTCCCAAAGAATATTAACTCATTTTGCTAAAAAGATTGGTCTATTATGATCTATGTACAAGTATAATTAATCTATTTACGTAATCTTCAATTTAATAATTTATACGTATTCGTGCTGGTCCAGCCTTTCTTTCCTAACATTCCTGTGACTTCACCCTGTTCGCCAGTGGCCCTCAATAAGGGGCCCGCCACATATTCTACGTATCCATCTGGCCCACATACCAACGCTAAGCTTGAACCCTTCTTCTTTTCTGCACTTGTAGCCCTTGCTTGTTCAAGAGCTGAATCGTATCTGACAATCTTAGCATCTTCATATATCTCGTTCAGTAATTGAGTATCATTAATGTTGTCATCCATGATGCTCTTACGTAATTTCAATGCTTCTTCGGGGGATAACTCATTGAGGTCTTGGATTTGTTCAGCCCTCATAGGACTTATGTAGTTCGATTTTTGCGGCAAATCTATATCTTTGGAATTGACAAATTTCTTTTCTGAATCATAGTGACGAATAAATTTAGCCCTATCCAACTTCTCTAAAAAGAACATAAATCTTTCAAGTGGACCGGTCTCCCCTGGTCTCCTAGCAGAATAATGAACAGTAATGAACCCTCTATATGGGTTTTTAGACATAAGAACTTGTAAAATAGGAGCAATACCTGTCCCAGCCGCATAAAACGTTACATTATCATAATCGGGGATTTTGTTCACTGTTTTCAATTTATTCACAAACAATTCTGGTTCGACTTTAGAAGGTAAATCTTTGAACACTGGCCTTTCGTGAATTTTATTTAGAGGATGATATGGGAATTTGTATTCAATGTGAGGTCCCCTTAACTCCAATTCATCACCAATAGATTTGTCAGTTATAAATCTGGAGACTTCGCCGTCGTTGTATCTCTTTATATACAACGTCATTACTCCACCTCTGTCATAATCATTATTATCAGGGTTTATAACCTTTAATAATGGCTTCCTTTCACCAGACCTTGTATACTCTGATTTTAAGAAGTAAAGTGGTAACGGAGTATAAGATCTAACAACCATAATTTGGGGCTGTTTAACTTCTACTGACCAAATTCTATCTCCATTCCAAAGTGATTTTTGATTATAATTTGTGTAAAAGCTGTATTGCCAATGATTGAACTTAGGTGTCAACTCAACTAGATAATGATCTTCATCTACTTGTTCTTTATGGGTAATAACGAATTTGTGGAATGAATCCGTGTCTAACAATTCTTGAGAATCTGAGCCTTCTTCTTTTGTAAAATACCATACCTTGATTGTATATCCAGCCCATATTAATACGACCCCGGTGATAATCTTTGGAATATATCTGGTGTATCTATTTACAGGTTTTATTTTCCCTTCTTGGGAGTGCTTGGTAAAATCGTCTTGATTTGGAAGCCCAGGATATTCATAGCTTAAGCGTTCATGTTTCAATTTGGGGATGTATGGTTTCTTATTCTTTTGCATGAAATCACTTACTTGCTGATTCTCTAAAGGAGCAGGGTACGCTTTTGATGTTTCGGACTTTATGTGAAATTCGGCTGTTTCATTTCTTTCTCTTTCAGTAATTTCTTTTGACTCGTCTCTGTCATTATTAGAGCTATCGCTATTATTCCTATTGCCATTGTTTTTCTGGGAATTCAACCTTATCCACACGTTAGGAGAGTTTCTTATTGTTATATACGGACTCTTGACGTTTAAAGTCCTATAAGGTCTGCTAAGGTGTCGTAATAACATCTTTAACTTGATCCTAATATAATTAAAATTTTTCGCAGTCTGTCTTAAACTAGAAAATGGAAAATTACTAATAGCTGAAGAAAGTTGAATTTATGGTACAACTCGTTAAATCCATAAAGGCTCATAAGGACAAGGCATGGAGTGTTAGTTCCCATGCTACCTTGCCATTATTGGCTACAGCATCAACGGATAAAACTTCCAACATCTATGCCTTATCGAAACAGAAGAATTTCCCATTGATATCCAAATTGGAAGAATCTCATAAAAGATCTATTAGGACAGTTGCATTCAAACCTCCTTTAGGGGGTGCTGATAATCCTGATACGGAGTTTATTGACTTGCCAGCTTTGGCATCGGGATCATTCGATAGCACCATTTCAATCTGGGGTATTGATGAGCCAGAAGATCAATTTGAGGATGATGATGATAACAGTAACGAAAAAGTAGATAAACAAGTTCAACTATTAACCAGTCCACAGAATGAATGGAATTTAATGGCTATTATAGAAGGACATGAAAATGAAATCAAGGCTGTTGCGTGGAATAGCCAAGGTAATTTATTGGCTTCATGTTCTAGAGATAAGACTATATGGATTTGGGAGACAGATCCCGAGACTTTGGAAGAATTTGAATGTATCTCTGTATTGAGTGACCATTCCCAGGATATTAAGCACGTCACTTGGCACCCTACTAAGAACATCTTAGCCAGTTCTTCTTATGATGATACTATCAGATTGTACAAGCAAGATGAAACCGATGATGATTGGGCTTGTGTAGGAATATTAAATGGCCATGAAGGTACTGTGTGGTGTTCACATTTTGAACATCCTAAATCGCCTTCAGCTCGTGGTGATGCAATAAGGTTGGTTAGTGCCTCCGATGATTTAACCTTGAGAATATGGCATTGTAAAAATGAAACTAATAATGAAGAGGAATATAATAAAACTCGACATTTACCTAGCTCAATTAAGCAAGGTGCTAAAGAAATGATATGGGAACAAGAAGCAGTACTACCTGTCATACATGAGTACCCAATATACTCTGTATCATGGTCGAAAAAAACTGGAAAGATCGTTAGCGGTGGATCTGATGGTAAGATTGTTGTGTATCAGCAGAACGAAGATTCCAATGAATGGGAGGTTGAATCTTCTGAAAGTGCATGCCATGGAGTTTATGAAATCAATTGTGTATCCTGGTGTACATTAGACTGTGGTGATGAAGTAATTGTCAGTGCTGGTGATGACGGGTCTGTAAATATTTGGGAACTATAAAGTAAACCATCATAGACTATAGATATATTACAAGTCTCGTTATTTCGTATCTAATTAAAATATATAAATCTAATCTAAATTTGTTATAGAATTAAAATATCACCCCGATTATGATTATAAATGCTAATAAACCGAACAATATAAACAAGCAGCAAAGCATCCGGCCACCAGATCTCCTTTGATATCGTTCAGCCCTTCTCAACTCGACAGAAGCACCATGAGCATCATCATTATATCTCAATATATTATCTTCTATTGAGTCGATTGTGAATTGTTGTTCATGAACAATATCTTCTAAGTTCCCATATATTTCATTAATATAGGATATATCGTGACTGATTTGCTCAATTTCTCGCTCCCTTTCTTGAATTAATAAAGTTTGTTGCTCCAATTCTTCAGCATTTATAGGCTCATAAGAAATCTGAACTTGCTGGGAGGGAGCTTGTTCTGCTGGTAATTGCATTTGAGTTTGGCCCTGCTGGTCAAATGCCGACGTAGTGTTCAAATTATTGTCTTCTTCAAGTGCTGCGGTTTGTTCACTAGTCGATCTACCAAACTTAGATATAGTGCTTTGCTGCAATGATTCGTAACGTCGTTGATGCGTTTGAAATTGTCGTAAACTGGATTTTATTAGTTTGATCATTAAGGATTCCTTTTGTCTCAAGTAGTTTATGGTATCGCTATCTTCATGATTGAGTTCACATTTCCTTAAATAATCATTGATGTTTCTGGCGGAATCATTAACTAGTTTATAGCTCTTCGTGATCTTGTCCACTAAATCGGTCGTGGTGTATGATAATTTATTCAATTTTGTCGACAAGTTGGGCTCACTATTATTACCTCCTAATAAACTCTCATATTCATTAAGTAACTTCTTAAGTAACACGATTTGGGTGCTGTTAATATTATGAAGGTTGGATTCAATTTGTTGACTAAAGGTTTCAAATTCAGGAAAATCTTTAAAGTGCTCTGATCTAGCGTCAGCACCTGACGATTCTAAATCTTGATTAAAGTTATTAAACGACATTGTTAGTCAATAGGCACCAGACTAATACCAACGCTTTAGTTAAACATGTATCTGTAATTGGTGTGGCGTCTTTATGATCACCTTCGCATATATTGGTTATGACACTACAATAATTCCAGATTAGCAGCCATTAGCCACATTCTATAAGATAGAGCAAATACTTTACTAATAACAAGCTTTGAGAATGTACTATGGAAAAGAATTGGATCTAGGTAAGACCCTAGTATTCCAATCTGATTCTGCCTTTGTGAAGAAGCTGTGAATGTCACTCCGCGCCTTGCTTATGCGAGATCGAAAATGAGAGAAAATCACATTCAAAGTAGTGTACAGCAAATAGTAGTTTCTATTTCATCTATAGGTATATACGTTCTAATATCTATGCCTCTTGTTCAGCTAACCAGCCCTCACAATCCATAGCGGCTTGACAACCAGTACCAGCTGAAGTGATGGCTTGTCTATAAATTTTATCTTGGACATCACCAGCAGCGAAAACACCTGGAATAGAAGTGAAAGTGGTACCAGGCTTAGTTTTTATATAACCAGTTTCATCAGTTTCCACTTGGTTAGCGAAGACTTTAGTAGCTGGTTCATGACCAATGGCATAAAACAAACCATTGACTGGTAATACAGAAGTCTCTTTGGTTTTATTGTTAACAATATCAAGACCGGTTAAAAGTTTACCATCACCTTTAGCAGCAACGGCCTCGGTGTTCCATAAAATTTCTAATTTGTCATTATTCTTAACTCTCTTTTGCATGATAGTAGAAGCTCTTAATTGATCTCTTCTCACCAATAAGAATACTTTAGATCCGTATTTGGTTAAGAATATTGCTTCTTCACAAGCGGAATCACCACCACCAATGACTGCCAAAGGTTTATTTCTGAAAATTGGTACAGCTCCATCACAAACAGCACAAGCAGAAATACCTTGTTGCCAGTAAGTGTCTTCACCTGGTAAGTGCATTCTTTTAGCTGAAGCTCCAGTAGCGATAATAAGTGCGTCAGTAGTAATTGGTTCCCCGTCTTCAGCCCATTCGGTCCATAATTTAAATGGCCTGCTACTCAAATCAACTTTAGAGATAGTTTCAGTAATGATATTGGTACCAAATCTTTCACTTTGTTTTCTCATGTTGTCCATCAAGGCAGTACCATTGATACCTTCTGGGAACCCTGGGAAATTCTCAACATCCGTGGTAGTCGTCAATTGACCACCAGCTGCAAATCCGTTGGCTAACATCCCTTCATATAAAGTTGGTTTGATTTCAGCTCTGGCTAAATAAATAGCAGCAGTGTGGGCAGCTGGTCCTGATCCGATAATTGTAACCTCGTTATGTACCATTCTTAAAAATTGCTTATTGTTTATAAATGTGTTTTTCAAATTCTTTGTGAATGTATTTATCATACGAATAAAAAAATTTCTGAGATAGCGCTGTCAATTTATATACTCGCACCGTCAGCGTTTTAGCTTCGCACCGATCGGAAATTATTAATGATAAAAGTCTAGAATGCGGCAGGAAAAAGAAACTAGTATCAGATAGTGTCAGCATGATCGTCTGGCCCGTTAAAGTTCCTGTTGCGTCTAGATGTTCTTCTCGGATCTAAAGGGTCTCTACTACACCTTCAATTTGGTATTTGTGCATATTACATGTATTATTTTGTCAATTAATGACATGGTCTTACAAATACAGTTGACTAGACCTTATCTGCTCACACAATCTTTTTTAGAGATTGTGTAATATGATCTGTTGAAACAATCCTATTTTCTCAGAGTAGAGTCTTTTGGCACAAGACTATATGTCAGCTTCCACTTGATTTTGTATATTACACTGTTTACTTATACTACACTGGCTCTCCACTCATGCTATGACAAAATAAAATCAGTAATGACTTTAGAATGTTGTAATTTCGGGTTCAAAAGTACGTTCGTCATGAACCACTGCAATCCTTTTCTTCGAGCTTCTAACCAATTGTTACTCCATACCATCCGTTGCACTTTGAAGTTATCCTTCGGTGGTAATGCAGGTATTTCGACATCTTTATGGTGTTGCTTCAATTGGGCCCTAAACTTTTCAATCTCTCGATATCGTTTATAAATATTTATGGTAGAATGTGTAGTTTCATTGATGATGATTCGTATACACCATACGATGTATGGTGTACCTCCTTCACCTTTAATAACATGATATTCCCCTACTAGTACGTCAGTTATATGGGATGTCTCTAAGAAATGACGGTTGCTCGGTGTTCTATCTTCTAGGGTTATAGGAACCGGCAATAACTTATTTAACTGTGATAAAGAATTACTGTGCCCTCTCAGCATTCTTTTGGTTCTAGGTATATATAGTGTGCCCTATTATTTATCTATGCTCTTTCAATAGACCTACAATAATCCCTTTCTCAATTACACACACTCCAAAATCTTTTTCTACGAAGAAAAAAACTCTCACTCTGCTATCTTCACATCGTTGCTTCTATCAAGATCTTAAATGTTATTCTGAAAATGGATCCATTATTATCGAAGTATTCTGTATGGAAACGAATATTACATAAATTTCAGGCCAGACGGGATATTCCTTTTAGAAAGAAATTCTTTGTGGGGTATGATTTACATGGTAATACTTACTGGGAATTCTCTGATGATGGGAACTTGCAAAGATTGAGAAGGAAGATGGAGCCTTATCAAGAATATTTATTTAAAGCCGATTACTTCTCTACTGTACCTCCTCAATGGTTACAATGGCTAAGAAGAACAAGATATGAACCTCCCAGTGTGCATGAATTGTTGGCTGATCAACAAAGGCAAGAGAGTGTTAAAATGTTGGCTCAACAGGCTGATGAAAAGTGGAGAAATGAAAAATCACTTCAGCAGAAAGAACACGATTTGAAATTACAATCAGAGTTGGATAGAGCCAAAGCGGAGAGTCAAGCAAAAGCTAATGATGCTCCTAGTAGCACTAATGTTGAAGGTTCTAAAGATACTAATGATACAACTGGAAAAGATCCCTGGGCTGAAGCTAATGAAGCCCAGAAAGAAGATTATAATCCTATTAAGTCTGCAAAAATCCCCATTAGAGAGAAGTAGTAATATTCTCAAACGCATATGATGTGCTTCCTTATAACTTTTAATTATCTTGTATATAAACATCCTGTGTTACCCCTGCTATTCCCAATTGAATACACAACCTTCTGCACATTAGTCCATACTATGGCATATAATTCATCTCTTTACCATCTTCCCTAAACTAACTGACAGTATACGATTCCTTTTGCAGCACTTAATCTCTAGATATGATTTAACTAAATATCGTTATCGCGCAAAGGCTGGAGATGTGATGAGCATTCCCTTTACACCAGAGATGGAAGAAATATCAATATCAGTGGAGGAGACTAATAAGTTGAGGGCTCAAATTGGTCTCCCTCCTATACCAACCCAAGAGTTTGGGTCTGCTGAACCCGAGCGTACGATAATAAACCAAAAGACAGCACCCTCGAAGAAGGACGAATTATCGATTGAAGAAACGAACAAATTGAGAATATCATTAGGATTAAGGCCCATAGAGATAGTCAAGGACGATAGCAATCCGAATGATTCTGAGGTAAACTACAAGAAACATCAACTCGAACAAGATAAAAGGGATAAAGAAGCAGGATTAAAGAACAAGCTTGAAGCTGCCAAACTAAAAGCTGACAAGAGGAGAAAATTACAATTTGGTAAGACTTTAATGGATGAATATGAAACAGATCAATCTACTGATGACTGGCTAGCAAATCTAGGGAAGAATAATTTGAACGATTCTAAGAAATTCTCCGGGAACAAGACTAACTCTGAGGTATCGAAATCCCAAATGCAAATCTCTCACAGTATGAAAGATTTAAAGAATATGAAAGATAATGACATTCTCACTTTAGAAGATAATGCATTACTTGATGAAAATGATAATTTGATTAATGAAAGATTGCATTCCATAGCAAAGGTGGAACACGACTTAAAAAATAAAGAGATGGTGAGCAATATACGAAATGGATTGGGATACAAGAGTATTGACTCTGGTGGAGACCATGGCGTTGATGACGAAGATAAGGTTCTTCTTGAAGGAACTGAAATTAAAATCGAACAACCTTTGATCACTGAGGAAAACGGCAAATCAACAAGAGTAGATAATAAACGGATGGATCTAAGTCTATTTAGTGAGGAAGACGAAAAAACGTTGGGGAGGATTGGTAAGGAAAAACCATCCAAGCCTAAAATAAAGAAATTGAAAGGGAAGAAGGACGATAAACGCAGGACGAAGATAGATGATGCTGACGATGGTGATATCAAACTCGAATCAGTAAGTTTAACCGTTTTCGATAATGAAAGTGAAGACGACTTAGAAGCAGCATTATCCAAACAACGGAAATTGAATCAAAAAAACAGAAAGAATATTAAACCGGAAGACATAGCAAACGAGATTAGACAATATGCTAGGATTAACGAAGAAGAGAATCTTGAGAAGGATACAATGAAGGGCGGTGCTGTTGACGATATGATTTTTGATCCTACTTCAGATTTCTTAAGCTCCTTGAAGGTAGATTCTGGTATCGCAGAGGTACAGCAGACGGAAGCAGAGTCTAAGTCTAAGCAAACGTTTGGTACCTCAGAGTCATCTCTTGTAAAACAAGAACATAATACCGAGAAAGAGACTGCAAGCAAACTTGAAAACGAATCCCAGCCTCAAGCACCATCTGATTTTGGAGGTGGCCTTGCGCTGACATTAAAGTACCTAACATCCAACAATGTAATCAAGCCATCCAATTCTAGTCAAGAACATCGGGACTCTTTAAAACAAGCCGAGCTAATGAGATTAAGAATAGGTATTGAAGAACGAATTTTGAAAGAAGCCCTCAGCAAAGACTCTGACTATAAGAAATTGTCTAAGGATGACCAAGACAAAGTTTTTAACGAGAAAGTGGATCAATTATTGGTTGAAAAAGGTATAGTGGGCAATAATAAGGAGCCTGCTACCCAGAATTATAACCCTAAAATTCAGATTATTCATAAGGATAATACCGGTAAAGAACTCGACACAAAAGAAGCCTTCAAGTATTTATCACAAAACTTTCATGGTACTAAAAGTAACCCGATGAAAAATAAATCAAAGCGAGTTAATAAATTCAAGAAGCCAAAGAAATAAGCACGAGCCCTCATGAAGCATAAATAAAAGTATATACTACATACTGCGTACAAAGATAAACGATCATATAAACTTTTATTTTTCTATCGTAAATTCATACCAATAAAACGAGGCTATTTTTTTTCCTTCTCCGGTATTCGGGGAATGTGCCAAAAGATTGACAGGTTTGACAGTGATGCATCAGATAAAAACGTTTGAATTACCGCACTTGCGTGCGCCTCTTAAAAAAAAAAGACAATCATCAGGCTTATAAATCTTTTAATTAAGAAATTGGTTTTGGATTGGTTTATTTTTTGTTTTATTTTCTTTTCACTTTTATTCAAGGATTATATTTACACTTATTTCAAAAATAAACCACCGAAAAAGATAATGTCGCTGGAAGTTATAATAGGTATTGAAGGAATGACCTGTAGTTCCTGTTCCGGATCTATTACCGATGCCCTAACAAAGCAAAATGGGGTCACAGAAGTGAATATATCGTTAATAACTGAGGAGGGAAAAGTAAAATTCGACCTGGAACTAATTGATGTGGATGCAATTAAAGATGTTGTGGAAAATTGTGGGTTTGGTGTTCGGGTTATAGACCTGACTGGTATAATCGGTGATAAAACCAGTCGTGATGCTAAAAATAGACACAACGAGCATTCAATTGAAGCTACTGTTTCGATTAAGGGAATGACATGCGGAGCATGTAGTGCATCAATAACCGAATCTTTGGAGCGGGTTCCTGGTGTCCAATCGGTGGCTATCAATTTAATGACTGAAGATGGGAAAATTCGATACAATAGTTCTGTCGGTCAAGAGAAAATTATTGAAACTATTGAGGACTGTGGGTTTGAGGCTCAAATTGTGCTGACTTATGATTTCAAAAATCAGATGAATCAAAGTAAGTTTGCTATAAGTGGTATGACATGTGGTTCTTGCAGTGCATCGATAACTAAAGCCTTGGAAAAAACAGAAGGTGTTGAGGAGGTGAGTGTATCATTATTGACAGAAGAAGCCATGGTTAAACACAGTCTATCTTTGATATCAGTAGATAAGATCAAAGAAATCATAGAGGATTGTGGCTTTGATGCTAATTACTTAACGACCAGGAAACTAAGTAACTATGAAAATAGTGAAGAACATGTAATACTACAGGTTTATGGTTTAACTGAGTCAGCTGATATATCACATTTTCAATACAATATAGAGGCTGTTCTTAAGAGTATGGGTACTGGAATAGTAACCTATAAGCTTACTATAGACAGTAGTTTAAATGACTTGTTCGATGCCCAAACTGCCAATACCTCCTTAATCCACACTAGGAGTAGGGATTCTGAGATTTATAGTGAATCGGATAGAGGAAACTTAATCAACGAATTGTCTATAACTTACGACTCTTCTTTGTTAGGAATAAGAGATATTATTGATAAATTGAACGCCGTTGAACCTGACCTAAAATTCTTGATAGTAAATTCCATTGATCAATCTTCCAATATGCAGTTGAAGTTATTATCCAAAATTAAGGAAATTAAATACTGGAAATCTAACTTTCTTAAATGTTTGGTTTTGGGAATCCCCATTATAATCTTAAGTAAGACACAAAATACATCCTTCTGGAAAACTAAAACGATATTTCCTGGCTTATTCTGGACGAGTTTAATACAGGGTGTGTTGTCAAGTTATATCCAATTTAAACTTGGAATAACTTTTTTGAAAAAGTTCAGGCAATTCGTGAAAAATAGAGAGTCTAGTGCTACAATGGACGTATTGGTTTGTATGTCTACTATGATATCCTACCTTTTTTCTGTTTTGTCCGTAGTGGTTTATGTGTGGAATGGGACCAGTTCTAAGCCTCCAATATTATTATTTGAAACTAATGCAATGTTAATTACTTTTATTTCAGTGGGTAAATGGTTAGAAAATAGAGCCAAAGGTGCCACTTCTACTGCTCTATCAAAATTACTATCATTAACTCCTAGCAGCTGTATAATTGTTACAGATGTTGAGAAATACAATCA
Organism: Yamadazyma spencermartinsiae; assembly: GCA_030582355.1. Lineage (NCBI taxonomy): Eukaryota > Fungi > Ascomycota > Pichiomycetes > Serinales > Debaryomycetaceae > Yamadazyma > Yamadazyma spencermartinsiae. The sequence continues at coordinate 23,428 of JAKTXB010000031.1, read as the reverse complement.
TTATATTGCATATTCTAAGAAAGAAGAGGATGCTTTGGATTCACCCAAGTTAGAGGGCTCGTCGGAGAATAATGAGGAAGATCTTGGATTCCCTACTAGGACTATTGAAATCGATTTGATACAAATGAATGACATTACTATTATTTTGCCTGGAAGTAAAATACCCGCTGATGGAGAGGTCCTATTAGGAGAATCAGAAGTAGATGAAAGTCTTCTCACCGGTGAGAGTTTGCCTATATACAAGAAGGTGGGTGATTCTGTTATTGGTGGTTCAATCAATGGGCCCGGTCTATTGCATGTTAAGGTTACTAGGTGTGGAAAGAATTCTCAATTACAAAAAGTAATTAAATTGGTCAAAGAATCACAAATTTCAAAAGCTCCCGTACAAAGATATTCAGATTATATTGCCTCTAGATTTGTACCTTCTGTTTTGGCATTATCCTTATTGACCTTTTTGTTCTGGATTTTCTATTGCTATACAAAACGTCAATCTCTACCAATGGTTTTTGAGAAGGAGGAGAATGGGAGATTTTTCGTGTGTCTCAAGTTAGCTATTTCTGTTATTGTTGTAGCTTGTCCGTGTGCATTGGGATTGGCTTCTCCTACTGCTGTAATGGTTGGGACTGGTCTAGGGGCACAAAATGGCGTCTTGATAAAGGGTGGAGATGTATTAGAGAAAGCAAATAACTTAGATATCTTATTATTTGATAAAACCGGCACGTTGACTACAGGGCAGATGAGTTTACGGAACTTCAATGTCTTTGAAAGGATTCTGGTTCAAGACTGGTGGAGATTGATTGGTGCTATTGAGTCTAATTCTGAGCATCCTTTGGCAAAAGCGTTAGTAAAGATTTCTCGTAAAGAATTAGGAATGTTTAATGAAGACAGCTTTGGCCCTATTATGAAAACTTTCGAATCATTAACGGGTTTAGGTATCAAGGGAGATTTGAAATATAATAACACTGATTTTAGTATTGTGGTTGGTAATAGAAGATTGGTTGAGTTGGAGAAAGTTGATATTGGGGATAAGCTATTTGAGACTTCGAATACAATGATCTACGTTATAATAAATGGTCAATATTATGGTTACATTGAGTTACTAGACGAGATCAAGCCGAACGCCAGAGCTGTCATCAATTATTTGAAGCATGAAAAGAAATACATTGTGGGTATGATAACAGGTGACAATTCCAAAGTAGGTGAAAAGGTGGGACAAGAACTAGGGATTTTGAATAGTAATATCTTCAGTGAAGTTTCTCCTGTGAATAAGGATAAAATTGTAACAGAATTGCGTAACAAGTTTGGTGGTGCTGGCAATGTGAGTATTGCGTTCATTGGTGATGGTATTAATGATGCTCCAGCTGTATCTCAAGCAGATATTGGTATAGCCATTTCAAATGGAACTGATATCGCTATTGAGAGCGCCAACATGGTGATAATGAATGAAAACAATGATTTGTTTGGGGTTCCTATTGCCTTAGATATTTCTCGTAAAACCTTCAAAAGAATCAAAATTAATTTCCTTTGGGCCATGATCTATAACATTATAATGGTGCCGTTTGCTATGGGTTGCTTTTTACCATTCAATATTATGTTGCCTCCCATGGCTGCGGGATTAGCAATGGCATTTAGCTCCATTAGTGTGGTTTTATCATCTTTGTTATTGAAATACTGGAAGTTTGACTTGAAAGTGGATAACAAAGTCGACCTTGAGTCTTTTGACGATTTTGACTTGAAAAACTACGATTTGCAAGATTTTAATCGCTATAAGAAGACCAAAAGTTGGTTTTAAAGTTTATTATGCCGTATAGATATATATATTCTAATTAATATGACGATATGAAAACGTATATTTTAGTAGCCCAAAAGTTCTTCAAATAGTATTTTTCTTGTGAGATACTCCAATAGCATTATTCGATATGGGTGGATATGGGTCGTGTGCGGTTAGGAAATTATGTATTTATTGCAAAAATGCCCAAAATAGGGCCGTAAAATTTTGGAAAAAAATACTGGATAATTCTGTGTTACTTGAGTGTTAATTTGATATGCTCTGGAAGTTCATATTACTAAAATTGAAAAAGTTATGCACGATTTTATAACATGTTATTTGCATCAATCGCATATAAAAATTAGTTTGTATATAATAGTGAGACAGAATTCCAGATTTTGCAATTTGCAGCAATTGTTGACAAGCACATATTTTTGTATAGTGATGAAGTCTTTGAATCTTTTATTCTTCAGCACCATAGGTCTTGCAGCCTTGGTACCTCAATCGAATGGAATGTTAAAAGACACGAGTTTGACTTCTCCTATCGTTGATACTACCTCTGCTTTCAGTAGTGGTGTTGCAACATTTGATGCGACTTCAGAATTGGTCAATAGAGACTTATTATCAGTAGGTAAAAAGAAAGCCAAGTTCTTGAAGAAACTTTTAAGAAAGAAGGAAAAAATTGCCGATGAGTTGGGGATTATCACCAAGTGTTTGGAAAAGATTGAAAAATTGAAAATGGAAAAGGAGGAAGAAGAGAAAGAAGTTGAATGGGAGGATGAAGACGGAAAATCTGGTTCAAGTGATTTAAAAGATGAGCTCATAGAAACCTTATTAACCAAGGTTTTCATCAGCTTGAAGAATTCCGAACTCCTCAACCCTATTTTAAAGTTTTCTTTAACTGACGACAAAGTTAGAGCTGGGATTATTGATATTACCATCGAGTTATTGAAAGCCGATGTCATTCCATACTACGAAATTTTCATTGCTTTGAGAGATAGTGGGTTAGCTTTGCAGGTGATTCAATTCTTATTGACAGATCCAGAAACCAGACAAGGTCAAATCGATTTGATTATCGAATTAATCCCCAGATTACTTGAAGACGGTGTGATTAACTTTGATGATATCTTGAAGAATTTACCATCCTCTGTTCCTTTACCAAAGTTGCCATCTCCTTCTAAAACTGTGTCAGAAACGTCCGCCAATACCACATGTAAAACGGTTACAGCAACACCTTTACACCCAAAAGAAACCCAAATGTAACTAAGTGCCGTTCTGTAAATCCGTTTAGCAATACCTAAAATTAAAATAAAAAAAAAATAAAAAAAAACAAGAAAGAAAAAAAAAAAAACAAAACCAAAACCTAAACAAAAATAATTCAACTATTCCATTTGTCGGTTCTATTACGAAACCTAAGCCAAAACCTCTTATTGTTGACATACTCTTATAGTTTGTTCTCCACTTGAAATTATGTTACCTTAGAAATAAACAACCAAACTATACAAATCCTCTGTAAGAGTAAAGAGAACTACAATTTATCCTAATAAATAAAAGGTATCAAAATTAAAACATCTACACAACTAAATATCGTCAACTATTAACTTATAAAGCTAATAAAGCACCGGCAGCTAAAGCAGCAGCACCGACAGCGTATTGTTTGTTAGCAGCACCTTCCCAAGTAGAAACGTTGGAAGCAGAAGAGTTAGCAGCTGGAGCAGCTGGACATTCAGTGACTTCTGGACCGCAAGAAGTGATGGTGACTAAGGTAGATTCTAAGTCAGTTTCGGTGGTGACGTTACCAGCAGAAACAACGGCGGCGAATAATAAAGCAACGGTGGAAAATTTCATTTTTAACGATAGACTAAGTTGGGAATTTGATTAAAAAAACAAGAAGAGAAAAAATACTTAACAGTGGGAATCTTTTGTGGTTTATATATTTTTTGAGATACACAAAAGTGGCTCTCTGTGTATGCCCGCCTTTCCCAAACCTCACAAAATTTGGTCTGTTTTTGTTGACACTTATGTCACAAAAACATTAGCCGGTAAACTCAGGTGAGAAATGCCTTAATCTGTATGCAAACTACCTGTATTGGGACGAGAAAAACAATGCGAAAACTTAGTTTCTCGACTAGCATCCCAATAAGGCAACTCGATTCCCCTATTAGATAGATCGATTTGAGCACTTTGATTTTGCTACTAATGCCCCCACCAATGTGTGGAAAATTTCTTTTAAATGAGTCGGAGGTTTATTATGATTTGGCTTAATGAAGTAACTAATTACTGATCCACCGATTCCTTCCTTTAATCGTTTGATGAATTGCAAGTGTCTTGCGCGTTTTATCCGGCATTTCTTAGTGTTACATGAATACGTCGGCTGGGGCTTATAATCTGGTTGTATAACTCTCGTGAGTTCCGCTTCTTTTCTATTTTTGCTTTTACGCTATTGTGATGTAGATAACTACATTCTGTCCCGACGAGCATGCGGTTACTGGGAGGGATAGTCTAAACACCTGGATGGCATCATGTGGCATACATTGCTCCTAACTTGCAAAGGCAATGTGTGGGAATAAGGATGTTTCAGAATGATGATTAGAACCGATGGTACTGCACGACCCAAACGAGATTTAGAATTATTTTGAGGGTAATCTTAACCCCTCTATGTATTTATTGCTCCTAAATGATATATGTATATATAGATACAAAGGATAAAACAAAAGGCATGGACAAGTTGTATCTTGGTTACAGTACATAAGCAATGCAATGCAAAAGTTACAAAGTAACTAGGTTCCTAAACGCAAAGCCGCATGTATAACTTGGGACTTTGACGGCCATCAGATGGTAGACCTTGTATTGATGTTTTTCCTAGTGTACCAATTGATATAGTCCTTTAATGCCGTTCTAATTTTCTTTTGATCTCTGTTTTGTACTGCAAACTCAATGGATTTATTGAACTTGTTCAATTGTTTAATATCGTTATTAGGTAAATTGGATAATGTATTATTCAACCAGCTAAGAGCCAAATCAGCAGGTGACAAAACAATCAATTTCAATATCAAGTCATTAATTTCATAAGTAATAGTATCGTTATGATAATTGGAAAATTTGAAAATCAAGTTATAAATTAGTTTCTGCAAAAATTCTTCTCCCTTACCTTGAATGATAGACAGGATCTTAGATTTGATCAATTGCTCATTTCGGATCTCGATGAACGAAATAGGCATATTAGAAGATCCCCAACTAATCAAGTCTATTAAATAATGAATTATGGATATCAAACTTTCAAAGTTCTCCAAATTCTCTATCAAAGCAATCGAGTCTTCAATCGAAGGCAATAAGAGTAAATTATCATCACTAACATCAAAAAACTGATTTGGATAATACATCAACAAATCATCCAACATCCTAAAAGAATCTTCGATTATATCCGGGATCGCATTGGGTTCATCTGTACTCTTCAAAAGTAATCGAAAACTCAAACATTGTTCAACACCAAACTTAAAGATTGTTTCAATTAGTTGTGGTTCAAACGATTCCTCATCTCCAAATACCTTCAAAACGGTTCCACTCACGTACAAGTAACAGCCAAACTTATTGATTTTGAATCCTTCTATTAGCAATTGTAAAATAGATTGCAAATTGTCTAGCAAGTAAATGTTAAACGATTCAATGGAAAGTTTAATCACCTTCAAGATCTTTTCATTAACCAATAGGTTATTAACATACTCATTTAAGTATTTGTTCAAAATGGGGAGAATAATATTTAAATAAATTTCCACCACCTTGTTGTCATAGTTATCATAATCTCTGATCTTAAGAATCTTAATAAAAACAGATAGCAATTCAAATTGACCACCGATTTGCTCAAAGTCACCACTTTTGAATAGTTTGTTTTCTAATCTATCGATTATTGGATTCAAGAATAGTAAACTTGTATCGTATAATTTAGGATCATTTTCATTGAAATTTTTCAAAATATGGCTTATACCGTCGATTAATTCAATGTTGGACCCCAAATCTACCTTATCGTTGATTTCATGGTACAACATGTATAATTGTTCTAAATAATTCATCAACAACTTGGAACAATCTTGACAAAAATACATTAAGGCATTGGATGATGCAACTAATATTGACTTCTGATCTTTTTCAGTGAAGGAATTGTCGCCGTTAAATCCCTTAATAATATAATTTAATTGAATTTCTAAGTATTCAGGGTTGCAGTTCGTCCACTCGGTATATCTCCCTAGCACTAAAGTAGCACTGTATCTAATTTTTGGATGTTCAGGAAGCTTAATTAAGAAGTTCATTATTTGAGGTAGCATTCTGTCTTCAGAGTTTGGAATCTCCTTAGCCATAGTTCTCATAGAAAATAATGCACTTTCGATAGTCTGCCACTTGTAATTACTGTCATTTATTGATCTCAATTGTTCGAATGGGATAGATAGCGCTTTATACGGGCCCACAATAACAGTAGAATCCTTCAAAACATCCCCCATATCATATCTGAATTCTTTGAATTTATCTTCTTGTTCTTTATCACCTTCAAAGTTTTCATGCTCAGGATAAGTTAAAAGCTTTAATATTATTTGAATGAGTTGCTCATAAACAGGAACAAAAACGGCCTTCGATTGGGAGAAACTATGCAACGTCAATAATTGTTTCAATAGATACCAAAAGTAAAACGAATAATGAATGATATTCAAATGTTCATCCAAGCTCAAATACTGTAATAAAATCTCCACCAAAGGCTTGAACTCACTAGGCTTCTTAGCAATTAACACATGCCAACTTTCACAACTTTCTATATACAATTTTGCTAAGATTTCAAAATTATCTTCATCAATGGAAATAAATTGATTTAACTCAATTAATTTGACTAATAATGCATTTATGATGTCGAAGTTTTCGATATCTCTAGTTTCTCTCACAATGGTTACCAAACAATCTACCGCTTTTTCAAAATAGTCTTCATTATTCAAAGAATTAAAAATTAGGTTAGTTAAAGAATCGATTTTCAAGAAGCTTTCTATTGGTAGTTCTTTGATCCAGTTAATTAAACAATCCAAGATTAAAAACTCATTTCCCGAAATAAAGTTCGATAATGTTATGAAAATTTGCTCTATATTAGACTCATTCATAATCAAATTAACTCGTTGGTTGAATTCTTCATCAGTTAAATGCGTCTTATTGATATCATTGATCTCTTCAGGCAAAATCTTCAAAAATTCAAACAAGATTTCAATAAATTTGTTATTAATAAAAAACTCGAACAAATCCTTTAAAGGGTTTTCCCAAGTTACGTCTTGCAAAATCAATTGACAAAGACAAATGTTTAATTGAATTCGGATTAGCTTATACTGTCTTTGATTATATTTTATCAAAAGATTTATAATCATATCCTTTAGCTCTTGAAGGTTGTTATCATTTATTTGCCCCAAATCGTAGGTCAACTTATTTCTTAAGGTTTGGCTTAGAAACAATTTGATTTGTATAGTACTAATCTCATTACCTTCATCTTCAACCAAATACTTATGGCACACTGCCCAAGAATCATTCGATTTTTGGAAATTTTCCAAATATTCCATAGCATCTCGTTTCTCTTGTTGAGATGCATTGGAATACATCGTGTTCAAGGCATTTATAACCTGATTAATATCATACATTTTGTACCAGAAAGTAAACGCTATTGCCTGCAACTAACAGAATCAATTTTTTCAACTCGCACAAAAAAGATGTGCACGACTCATAAAGAACGTAAAGTATATTATTAGAGATATAAATCGCGTCGATGAGATTGAAGAAAAATAACACAACGCTTAATATAAGTAAAGAGTTGAGTCCAAAGAAGGACTAGTACTAGTTTTATTGCTTTAACTTGTGATTAACAGGACACTCCTTATACACCAGGTTGGTTAAAGTATCCCGTCAGCTTCTAGTTTCTGCCCTTTGCTTTTCTTTTTTCGTTTGCATTCAGTTATTCAAACTCCGATGATGACCAGACCAGTAGTTATTTCAGGACCAAGTGGGACAGGTAAAAGTACCTTATTAAAAAAATTATTCGAAGAATTTCCTGATAAATTTGGATTTTCTATATCTCATACTACTCGTAAACCTAGACCAGGTGAAACTGACGGTGTTGAATATCATTTTACCACCGTGGATAATTTCAAACAATTAATTGACAATAACGAATTTATTGAATGGGCTCAATTTAGTGGTAACTACTACGGGACCAGTAAAAAGGCAGTCAAGGATGTCTCCAACAATGGGAAAATTTGTTTATTAGATATTGATATGCAAGGAGTCAAACTGGTAAAAAACAGTGATTTGAACGGGAAATTTTTATTTGTAGCACCTCCTTCTATTGATGAATTAAAGAAGAGATTAACAGGAAGAGGAACCGAAACTGAAGAATCCATTTCTAAACGTTTAGAAGCTGCTCTCAAAGAAATTGAATTTTCTAAAACTGGAGCTCATGATAAAATTATTGTTAATAACGACTTAGAACAAGCCTATCAACAATTCAAAGAATTTATTTTAGATCAATAAGCATAACTCTTGTTAAAACCTAAAGGACCATATCGTTGTCTACATCTGTGTCGATGTTTAATATAGCTTAATAAAACTACTGTTCAATTCTATAAAAGGTACGAGACCCTATATTCCTTGACTCTGAACCGTACATCTAAGTGTCTAAACGCGCGTGTAATATACCGCAATAAATATACTTATACATTATAATACAAAATAAATACCACCTTACTTTGAAATTGGTCTAGAACCCGCCTAGTCTATGTTCGTTATTGATCAAGAATTTTCGAATCTGAGATAGATTAGCAGACAATTTCTCGAATATCGAAAACTTTAACTGTTGATTAAATGTCTGTAGCAATAACAATTCTCCTACATTCAACATGTATAAGATGTTGGAGAAACTTAAATCGTTGATATCTTCATTTGCCAATTGAGAATCGCCTGTTGGTAGTAAAGGATCTTTATGATTCTTATTATCTTCTTGGTCTAAATCATTACTGAAATCATCATCATTAACATTCAATGCTAGTTGATAAATGGTGGGCAAGTTTAATTTCACTTGAACAAAATTCAAAAATGAAAATATGGCCCTAAACTTCTTATGTAACACGAATTTATAATTGGGCAGGATCGAAGAAGACTTTAAATATAACAATAATAAAATGGACATAATGGAAAACACATGGAACATACATTGGGATAAAATAACATTCAATTCTTCACCTGCATTAAGAGCCTTGGAAAATTTAATATCGAGAATTCTTTCAAAACTAAGATCATCGATATCCTCCGATTCTTCAACATCGGCCTCTTTATTCTCGACGTCTCCATCACTGTCAGTGCTCTGGTGGGATTTATTATATTTGAAATTCTCAACCTTCAACAACAAAAATTTCAAAATAATTAAGCAATAGTCTAAGATTTTGTCAATTTTAGAAAACTCGTTCAACTTGATGGAATTGAGGAGTTTTTCATAATTTTTAATCAATTCTTGATAATTTTTTAGCCAACTTTGTTGTTTTAATAATTTGAAATCTATAACAGAAGAAATTTTGATAAAATTGCTCAAGATTGAATAGTCTATTATTTGGTGATCACATGCCTCTTCTTTGAGGAACATCGATAAATTATTCAAAATATTAATGGTATTCAAATTATTGTTGAATTGGTTGATCTCGAAAATCCCGTGGATTAAAGTCAAAAATCCAAACTTAGACAAGTCATTTAAACATTTCAAACTATTACTTGTACTGAAATTCATATTTGAATTTTTGGAAATCTTTAATAGTAGATCTTTAAAGATTAATTTATTTCTCCCAGATCCTGCATTCAATCCCATGACAGAGCTATTAGTTACTACCGAGTTATTAGAACCATTAAGGATATGATGGAACTCTTTAAATTGCTGGTAATTTTTAAAGCTCCAAAACATCTCGTCAGTTTTACTAGGAATTTCCAAGTTATTCAAATCATTTATGCTCAAAGTTAAAGGAATATTGTAAAACACTAGTAAGAAATTCGTCAATCTATAAATCATGAATATGACTCTAAATTGAGACTGTAAGTTGATATTATTAGCAAACTTGACCTCTTCCTCAACAGAATTATCACCGAACAACGAACCCATTTCAGAATTGGTCCTATTTTTGACACCATCAGACGTGTTGGCTGCATTAACATTAGTATCAGCACCACCGCCGTTACTATTCATACTATTAACTAGGTTGGCTTCATCGTCCTTACTAATGGAAAAAAATATCTTGGAATTCAATTTCTGTTTCTCTTTGATGCTCGTCTTTACCAACGAATTCAAGGCATTCAATTGCCTTATCACAATAAACACATTATTTTCATTGTCACTAAACAATCCGTAAATGACAGATAGAGTCAATGACTGAATTAACCACAAAGGGTTATTCTTAGATTCATTTGATTGCTTTCTGGTTTCCAAATAAATGTGAATGGTCCTTCTCGAAGCTTCATACAAATGTTCTGAATCGCTTTTATTGTTAGATAACAAAGCACCAATAGTGGCCATTAATAATGGTAAACAGGCTCTCGAACTTTCATTACCATAATCTTCATTGCTAGTCATGCTCATAATTTCATACTCGTTCAATTTAGAAACATGAATAAGCGAAAAATGACTTAAAAACTTATCAACAAAGCTTGCCAAATAAAATTCCAACTTTTCATTTGAAGGAATGATCGGATTTGTAACCCCATTGATAGGATATTTGTTCAAGGTCCTATTGATAAACGCTCTTAAATTATTGGTAAACATCTTGTTTTTCGAATAATTTGTCAACTTTAGGTTATTCAAATTAGTAGTATTTTCAATGTTTAATAACTGGGACTGATTAATAAAGTTCGGATTGTTGCTATGGTTGCTACTAGAATTAGGTGTTAAAGAGGAGTAACCTGCTCCCCCCAAGGTATTACCAGAAACTCCAGGGACACCACTTGGGCCTGGTGATTCAATATTAGAAGACGACACACTGGGATTGTCTCCATAAAATGAATATCCATTGGACAAAAATTTAGAATTAATGTCAATTTCGCTTGCTAATTCTCCAATATCATTGATAAAGTTCAAGTCGAAATCTGAAGCCAGAGGGTTTGACTGATTATGAGAATTGTCTGGATGAGGTGAGTTAATTTCCAAATTCAAATGATCTTCTTCAAATTCTTGCTTGATGGGAGTTAAGTTACTATGGGCCCTGAAGTCGCCAGTGAAATTCTTTGACATCATTGATTCTGGAATATCATAAAATGAGTAGCCATAAAATTCACCGTCTTTGTTTGTATCATTGGAATGATGAATATTAGAATTTGGGGTAGTACTATTGCTATTATTGCCCTTGTAACCAATTTTATTATTGGGTTGTGTGGTACCTGTACCAGTACTATTATTGCTTGTATCATTAGCCTTATCGCCCTTGTGAGAATTTTCATGAGATTTAATATCTTCATTCATGGTAGCAGTAGGCATCATATAATTTAGGTTACTAAGATCCAACTTTTTATCCTTTTCTTCATTATTCATGCCTGGAATATGGGACAAGTTATTCAACCAGGAATTTTCGTCATAAGACTGGGAGGGTATTAGCTGAGGAGTGGAGAACTCTACATTTTCAGCACCAGGATACAAATCATTAAACTCAGAAACATTTACAGCATAATTCGGACCCGATTGAGCTGAAAATGAGGCACCTCTACCTCTGGACATCATTTGTTTTGACATGTCCGAATTTCTTCTAGACTTCTTAAACGGAGTTTGTTGGGAATACTGAGACAGTTGGGATTGACTTCTCTGTAGTGGGAAGGGGGACGCATTGGACATTGAATTTGAATTTGAATGTGAATGTGAAAGGGATTGGGAATGTGAAGTGTGGGAAAAAGATGGATGAGGAATCGAGTGAATGTTAGAATTAGGATATGAATTAGTATGAGACAGACCTTGAATTGAAGGATGATGGGACGATTTTTCTGATATTGAAGGAGAATGACTAGAAGTTTTGGAAGACGAAGCATTATTTTGGGAGTGTGAGAGATGTGGGATGCTTTGAAGTTGGCTATTAAGAGCACCAGATCCAAACAAATTCAAATTAAAGTTTATGTCATTATTCTGGTTGCCTTCATTATGACTAGCAGAATTAATTGGTGTAGGATGATCATTAGAAGGTGAAGTCATATTCATATCTTCGCTAGCCCTTTTAACACTCTTCCGCCTTAATCTCGTTATAGCATCGGCACAACCAGCATGTAGTTTTTGAGCATGCCTTAGTAACAAATCTCTTCTAGAAAACTTGCGTTGACAAACCCCACAAGTGAAGGGTTTTTCCTTCGTGTGGGAACGTTCATGTCTTCTTAAATGCTCTAATCTAGCAAATGCTCGAGTGCATACTTGACACACAAATAATCTGGGTTTCCCACTTGGGGTAGTTCCATAAGCAGTCAACTCCAATGGTACCTTTTTACCTCCTTCGTCACTTCCACTTCCACCATTCTCTCCATTAGAGTCAACAGTAGCCGGGTTCTGTGAATCAATATCCATGTTTGTCGAATTGTATGAATTCAATGACTTATTAGGCGATAAACTTTGGTCCATATTAACATTGAATGTTATCATTCACCGCTATCTGCCTGGCAGCAAAACAATCACCTGTGATATATAGTTGGTTACAATAAAAAAAAAAGTTGAGAATCCGAGAAAAAAGGTGGTGGCCCTCTCAGAATGTCACTTTCAGGCTCCCCGGTTTTTTTTGAACTTCTCACTTAGTGACTTAAACTCACAGTTAACCCACCGTTTTTAGTGCCTTTAGGTAATATATATAACACTCTCTCTTATAACAGGTAACACACAGTCCTTGTTTGAACTGCTAGTTGACTACGCTAAGGAGAAAAAAAGTCAACGTAAAAAAAGCAAATGCCGCAAGCTGGGCCAATGGAAACGCAAACAGGCCCGAAGTTTAAAAACTAAAGTAGACCAGTCAAGTAGAGAAGCGATCAAATATTCCTCCAATAACGGAATTATAAATGTCTGTGTATCAGATCTATAAGAAGTTGTAGTACACCTTGTGTCTTCAGATCAAGCAGGCTTGTAGGTAATAATATAAAAAGACAATGATAATTTCGAGACACAACGAAAAGATCTGGGGTAGTAGGATTATAAGTACTACCAACAAGTACGGCGCGGACAATATATGGTTGCACAAAATAGTTTACAGATTCGTTACGTCCCTGTACCTAATTTATGTGCCGTTTATAGTTGTAGTCACAGAAATGGGCTCTACTCTCTCTACATATAGATACTTATAACGCTACCTTAGTTAAATATAAGGATGGCAGGGGTCACTATTTAAGAGTCTATGTAATTGCATTTCCTTAGTATTAAGGAATATATAACTCTAATAAGTGATGAAATCCGGGGTTATATTTTGCATTCTTTCTCGTGGACGTCTAATTTTCCATTACTAAAGCCCTACTAGCTACTAGTATAAAAGCCAACTATGGATGTATTAGAAACGTTCCGCCTGTATGAATCCTTCTATAAAAGAATCTTTTTCAAACCGTGGATAGTTATTTCACTCTCTAAAGGCCGATTTACAGATGCACTTGAGAAAAAAGTGGGGTAATTCGACACAAAGCCAAATTAGTCCAGCTTAATTGAGTCAGATTTAAGAGTCATCACATAGGGATTTAAGGGAAGAGCATGACCGAACCAGACACGACTAGTCGGGTATATACCAAAACTACACAATCACGTGATGAGTCGCACAATCTCTAGAAAACTTTTCGATAGCCTTTGGAGTTGAAGTTAGTTAGTAATCATAATAGTTTTATCATAATGACGGTAACTGAAATCACATCAGAAGATCAGTTCACTGAATTATCGAAGACGAAAGATACATTGATATCGTTATACTTCCACACAGAATGGGCTGAGCCATGTAAGACCATGAATTCTATCTATACTACCTTGTCTAATACACCAGAAAATAGTGATATTTTATTCTTATCGATTAATGCCGATGACCAAAGCGATATAAGTGATATATTTGAAGTTAGTGCTGTCCCCTATTTTATTCTTATTAAGAATTCTACTATCTTGAAGGAATTAAGTGGAGCTGACCCAAAGGAGTTTATTAATACCTTGAATGGATTGAAATCAGGTTCCAAAGAATCCTCTAATGCTGGAGCTTCCGCAAGTCCAAGTTCGAACGGAACGGCAGCACCAGCTGCTGCTCCAGTGGAAGAAGAAGAATCTCCCGAAGTTCTAAATGAGCGTTTAAATAAATTGACGAAGGCTTCACCTGTGATGTTATTTATGAAAGGTTCACCATCATCTCCTCAATGTGGATTTTCAAGACAATTGGTTGCTATTTTAAGAGAACATGAAGTCAGATTTGGATTTTTTGATATTTTGAAGGACGATTCTGTAAGGCAAGGGTTAAAGGCATTCAGTGATTGGCCAACTTTCCCTCAATTATATATAAACGGTGAATTCCAAGGTGGTTTAGATATCATAAAAGAGTCTATTGATGAAGACCCGGATTTCTTCAAGAATGCTATTGAAGCAGCTTAAGTTCCCCTTCTCATCATGCATATCTCCACCGCATTCGCTTATATATAGTGTGACTTATTTATAGAATTTCTTTACCCTATTGTTTAATATTTGATTTAATCCTATATATACTCAAATGTATTTCTATTATTTACAAGAAGTCAGATTCATCCAGGAATTCGTAGTCAGATTCGAATGGTAAGGGTTTCTTTTCCTCATTATCTGAATCTTCTATGGGATCACTTAGTAGCTCATCCTCCGACTCATTGGTTAATAGAACGTTACTATCGGGATTTGAACGATTTAATTGGGCACTGAACATGTCGAATTGATCAAAATCGTCATGATCAAGATCCACATTCTCTGATCCATCGTCCAAATCAAGGTCATGCTTGTCACCATACAAATTGTCGTCTAAGTTAATGCCTTTGAAAGAACCCCCAATTCGACTGAAATGTTTGTTAAATCGATTATTTATAATTAGCGGTACATAATACCCATCAATCAAGTTTAGGTTATGGAAGGAGCTATGACAAAACATGGGATTATCCTTTAGTTTTTGCATTTTCTTATTTATTAGATTAGCGGATTTAATCATATTAAAATTTTTGGAAAACGTTATTCGATTGAATTTATTAGAGCTAGTATTATTAGATTCTTCCAACCCAACCCTAACAGACCTGATCATCAAATCTTTCCCCTCCATCAAATGGTAGATCGTATCACTTTCACTTAAACGATCAGCCATAAATCCACTATCCTTTAGAGAATCATCCGACAAGAGATTTGTATAATTCTCCAAAATTGACAAATTTAAAAGCTGTAGATTATCATAGTTATTTAACACATCTTCAATGGTTAAATAGTTGCTATCATCTTTAGACATCGATGTAGTTTTATATTTACTTGAAGAATATAAAACCTTCCCTATCGCATGAAAAAGATTGATGGTAGTATTCCTGTTATAGCTTTTTTCTTCATATTGTACTAGATTTGTTCCTTTATGATAAAATTTACTCCATAATTCTAGATTGTTTATAGCAGAACGAATATCGCCAATTTCATTGACAGAAGTCATGAAGTCATTAAGTTTATGCTGAGGAATCAGCTTGAAAACAGTCAGCTCTTGCTTGACGATTCGGTTCATAGTATTCCTCATGAACTTATTAGCAATGGTGTTAAACTTGATTACTCCAACTTTTGGATGGCTTAATATTTTTTTTCCTAAAACCGTATTGATGTTTAAATTATTCTCAATGTTGAAAAACTCGTTAGAGTATTTGCTGACAGAATCGGCGTTGCCAAAATTCCTTTCAATCTCGGTTAAGCAAATAATTATGGGTGGTAAATTCTGCTTTAAATATAACCATTCCAATATCTTAGCTCGGAAGTTCATTAGGACAGGTTTATGGAAAATATTCGGCAACTCTTCAATAATAATAAACTTCATGTTCTTTCCTATCAAGTACTTGCAGTCATCTAAAAATCCATCAAACTTGTCACTACTAGTGGAATTGTTGAAATATTCTATATACCCATTGCCAATTTCTTCACTTAGTCGTCTTGCACTAGTGGATTTCGAACTTCCAGATGGCCCCGTAATTACCAATACTCTTCGATTGTGAGTCGTCACCATTTCTTCCATGAGTTGCTTTAACTGCTTAAGCTTCGTAGGATTTATACAAATATCTGCCGTAGTTCGAGGATCGTATTTATCTATCCACGATTCGTCTTTCGTTGTTAATGGCTCATTGCCAATTGGATGGGATTCCTTGTTGAACCTAACTAAGGCAGCGGCCCTAGACCGACGCTTAGGTTCAGGAAGATCAATCAAGTCAGTAGATTCGTCGTCTATCTCCTCCAAGTCATCTGAATCATCAGAAGGTTTGCTTCGTTTCATATATACATGTGTTTATTGGAATCAGTACAAATAGTTTACATATTTGAGATCTCAAATCGCGCTACCATATATTAAGGTTATACCGGTGTTTTTGGTTTAGTGATAAAGTTATACAATTTAGGCAAGCCAGGGTGCGGATTAGCAGCAGAAGCAACTGGTTGATGATTGGCTTGTGCTATCGGATGATATGGATTAGAATTTATATGTGGGGTTGGAATTTTCCCTGAGTCTTTTGGATGGAGACTGTGAAGAGTCCGAACCTGAAACCCTTGTAGAGGTGGATTCGAAGGTTCTTGGACAGGTAAGTTTCTTAGTCCTGGGAGTTGGGCAGTACCAGCTGCTTGTATTCCTTGGACAATTCCTGTCGGTTCAGACTTCACTCTTGGAAACATATTTCCAACAGTATCATTTTTGGGGCCATTATTTGGGTACCATTGATATCCTCCTCCATTATAGGACGAATGGGAGATAGAAGTTTCGACTGGAGATCGATTTCTCTTACGATTCATCTGTTTCAAATATACAGGATCATTGGGAACAGATTGCCCAAAATTGTTGGTGTATCTGTCCTGTTGATCGTTGGAGTAGTTAGGAAGATTATACCAAATCTCTTGGAATCGTGAGGAGGGATATCTTTTGTTAAGGGTTTCAATTAGAAAATTGTCATCTTTGACCAATCTAAGATCGTCTTGGCTTAAGCCTGTGACATAATTATCATCCAACAATACCTTCGATACCTTGTCAGGCTTGCTGAGTTTCCCATTTTTCTTTATTTTTCTATCAGCAGTAGAATTCTTGCTGATTGTGAAAAAGGGGTCCTGAATAATCTTATCATTGATCATTAGCCTGTCGTATTCAACATCAATTTTGTCATGCAAATCTGGGTAAACCAAAAGCAGTAGTTTCTTTTCTTTAGGACAGTTACTTTCTATGATACCACTATGGAACTTTTTAAAATCTTTAGCATCTTTGAATTGAACAATAGTATTCTTGGTCAATGTCGATGGGTCGAGGCTCTCACCATGGGGATATTTATGACGGTGGAACTTGCAGATATACTCCTTTCTAGTTGAATCTATTAACACCCCGTCATTTAAGGAACAAGTACCATGGTAAGCCCGTGCACATCTACCATGGGTGCATTGGAAACATGCTCCTTTAGCTTTCAATCCACAGGTAAAACACTTCAAGTTCTTTTGCGGTTTGGATATACTTCCTGCTCCCTGTATCCTGCTAGACTTATTCGTCAATTGATCAGAAAAGAACATACTGCAAATTCGATGTACCTTGACATTGGCAACATCAGTTTCAAGCAATTCAAATTGATATGTCTTCAATAACTCTTTCGGTAAGTTATTAGGACACAAAAAACATTCATACGCAGTCAAATCTTTGCGGGAAACTGATTCATTTTGAGTGTTGACTTTTTGCTTTTTAATATTAGAAGTCAATGCTTGCTTCTCATTTTCTTTCACTTTCGTTGAAACTTTCCGTTTCCTTTTAGGCGCAGAAACTTCAGAACCAGTATTTGATTTGTTTGACGTCGATTCCTTCATCTTGTTATCCGCAGTGTCCAATGACCTATGTTGTTGAGAATGATCCAGGTGATCCAAATTGTCGTCATATTCCGCCTCTTCTCCGGTATCACTGGTTAAATCTGGAATCTCATATGGAATACCTTTGAATTTACAGTATAACTCTCTAACGTTGATACCTACTGAATCACTGATACATTCACATTTAGTGGTCTTATCAGCTATAGGAAACCAATCATCTAGAGCAAAATTAACGGACTCAGCTAAATTATAACCATAATTGAACCCTGCATGATACCCGTAAGGATATGTTATCATAAATTCTTTCTCCCGGTGAATGATCTTATTATATACGATGCCATGTTTTTCAAGGAATTGAGGAGATACTAGGAAAGTTTTATGTCGAAGAAAATCATGACAATTCTTGTATTCTTCAGGGAAAACATCTTTCATCACTTGGAAGAATTTCTCCGCTTCACTTTGAGGAATCGAGTACCACTGTTTAGGGGCACCAAAATGTATGTAATTGATGGAATATAAATCTTGATCCTCTAAATGCCATGCAAAGGTAGCTTTCCAGAGTCCAGCGTATAGATACGCATCATTAACACCGGGCAATTTAACATCCATCATATCCAAGAGGTTTGGTAGATGTGCTACATTCCAATGCTTGATTTTATCAGAAAATAATGATCCCATTGAATCGGCTCCATACATAGGCTCCGCATAAGTCAAAGATTTCCAATATGTCTTTTCCAACTGCTCACATCTGTCATCATCAAATTCAGAAACGTTGATATTATACTCTGAAGACTTTCGCCTATGTCCTCCTTGAGAACTGTTGGTATCGATCGATGGCTTACCATTATTTCGGGTTTGCCGTTTATTAGGATTGCTGCTATCACTCTGTTTGGTGTCGCCATTATTTCTGACTTTGCCTCTGGGGGCTGGGGGTTGGTGATTAGGCTTTTGAGATAAATCTTTCCATTGAAAAATATCATAAGTTCTGGCTCTCTCTACATTTTGCTGGCTAAATACACCATTCCCAGATCCATTAATGTGCTGTATTATGGGGTTTTTAATCTTTATAGACTCCAAATTCTTCTTGGTATAATTACCAGAAACCGAGTTTAACCACTCCTTAGGAGGTATTACTTTAACAACCCCACTCTGCATTCCATACTTATTAATGGCCTTATTAAACTTATAAAAATCTTTAAATTCTTCATACTTTGGTTTGAAAACCGGCACACCTCCACTGTAGTGATCCGGTTCAATGTTCAAATTTGGATCATATCTATAAATATGTTCCATCTTGAATAGTGTACAAAAAGCCGTTTATCGCTTGTATTATAGAAAAAAAATAAGACAATTTCGCACTTCGGATAAGCGTCACTTGTGAAATAAATATTGATATCAAACTAATAAGAAGGAAGGTTTACCCGTGAAAATTATGAAGACGGACGGCTTGTACGCAATCCCTAAAATTTATGTAGTTCTTTTGGTGTTACCTGAAATACTAAACTATAACTGGTCTTGATCTGAACTGCGTAGTTTAGGCCGCTAAAGGTAACTGTAAATGTGTTTCTTTTGACAGCAAGCAGAAACTTAATGGAAGTGCGCAACCCAGAATGCTGGACCCCAGTTTAGCGGGAGGCTGCGTTTTTCGCGGCTAGGGCCGGTTCTATCGCGTTGGTGGAAGCAGCGCGGTCGCGGTGATGAGGTTTTTACACCTCAGTAATCATTTAATTGAATCTAAACTTAAATCACCATGGCACCATTGAAAGTTGCAAAGGCGTACCAGCCGCCAGAAAATAATATTTCTCAATCTCGTGTGATGAAGTCTGCGTTGGTAACAATTTTAGGTGTTATATTTTTGATTGTACTTGGCTACCACTTAACGTGGGCCTTAACCATTACAACCAATAGAGTATATGGACATTTCATAAATAATGTAATATTTGGGTTTGGAACCCTTCTAGCTAATGGTGGTATCTGCCTAAGAATCTTGACCTATCTTAATCAAGAATTACTTGATAGTGATATTGATGCTGATCATAAGAAGTATATATAGTATGAATGTATTTGTGACTTTTATGAATATGTGTATATTTTACATGTCGTTGCAGTTCGTATCCTAACCATATATAATGCATTAAGTTTTCAAATTATTACTAATATGACAAATACCCCGATAATCACAAAATTTTTGTAGAAGCTCAAGCTCACAGTAGAAATTCTCTGACTGCAACCAATCCCTTAAGTCAGTCAAGATCAATGGTTCAAAGCTATTGATTTTTGATAACCATTGCTCATTAGATGATATCTTTTTAGTGAGCTTGTTGTATATCTCTTCAGTGAATTCTACTTGTGAAAGCTGAGTAGGATTTTCACATTGAATAATCTTATTGGCATTAACCAAGATTTCAATCATTTTGTTCTTGCTCCTCGGTGGTTTGATGCCCCATTCATTTAGAAGAGCTCTCAATTGAGGGACTGAAAGCCCTTTGAAGTCTGCTTCTGGTGATAAATCCTTTATTTCGGCGATGCCGTTTGCACCAGTACCAAAGACATCTTGTGTGTTCTTCGAAGTTGGCGACGAAATCACTTTAGTGTTAGGACTGGACGGTACTTGCAACACGGAAGTGTCTGCGTTCCAATTTTGTTGAGAGCTTTTATCATCCTGTTGCTTATTGTCTTCTACTAGGCTGGAAATCTCAATAATGCTTATATCACCTTCCTCGTTATCAGAAGCCAATATCTCGTCTTCGTTGTAGAACCTTGATTTTTCCCCTAGCTTTCTAATCTTAAAGTCATCATGAACTACATCTTTAAAGTTTATATCACTGGTAATTTCCACTATCCTTGTATAGAACTTTTTCCCTTCATTAATGTTCATTAATGGCCCCTTCTTATCATTCGTTGGATACCTGGGAAATTGTGACGAAGCAGTAGCATAATTTGTATCAACAGAGCTGGAGAATTGTGGAGGGGTTAATTTTAATGGTGATATATTGATACCAGCCGTGCTATCTTGTGTGCCTTTGGATTTAGTTGGAGATTCCAACTCTCTTAGTAGAGTAAAGTTTTTGCCATTTTCCTTTTGGGGAGTATTCACAGTCGATCGTATGGGAGAGCTCGCCACGGAAGAAGATATTATTACCTCTGGATTCGAACGGACTGAAGATGTGATTTCTTCATAATTCAGAGCGTCTAGTTCTGGTTCTGAATTTAGGTATGGCTCTGGTTCTTTGTCTGGGTACATGATATCATGTTTCATTTCTTCATCATCAGAAGATACTATCTCAATTATTTCTTGAGCTTCTTTGGAATTTTGTTCAGATCCAAGCTCACTCCGACACGTAGGTCCTAACACTGTGCCTGAATATTTGTGCCTCTTTAAATAGTCGACATCAATAAGCTCTGGTTCCGAGCAAGAGTCAGAAATCAATTCGTATTCGTCATCCACCGCTACTTCAGGCTCTTTATCAGCAACATCATCCTTTGGCAAATCATCCATTGTAAGACTTTGGTCATGGTGCATTTGCTGTGAGTTCAAGTCGTATAAGGACTTTATATCGCTGGGAGTTAATTCTTCAGATGGCTGGAGAGATGATATTTCCCATAATACGGATTGACCCATCTGACTAGACTGTTCTAATTTGGATTGGGTAAATGATTGCTCGTCCTCTATTCGTCGAGTCAAGTTCCTTAATGTTCTTTTTGTGGAATCAGATAAGTTCGGTAAATTTTCTTTTATAGTTTCAATTATTTCCAACCATTCTTCTCTATTATAAGGAAATTTTGCATTCGAGCCTTTTAAATTAGAGCGATTATAGCTCATAAAATCTACAGCCCCACTGTCTTCAACAGGACCATCCTCCTTATCAAGCTGGCTTAATATTTCATCTACTTTCCTCTTTTTTCCCGAGAAATACCTTAGTATAGAGTGCTGCTTATCTGCAGAAAAGGATTCTGGCTCTGATCTTAACCCAAAGACTTTCTCCACATGTGCAGACAAGGACTTTATCCTGTTCCCTTTATGTCTCTTCGAGTGATTAGTGGCTCTCTTCCGCTTTATCTTCCTTTCTACTATTTTAACATTTGTTCCGGTCGAATTAACAGCGTTTGAATTAGTAAATTTCTGCAACAGTGCTCTGGACTGTTTGAACGCGTTAGCTTCCTGTTCTAATACTCTACTCTCCTCGTACGTCAGTTGCATTTGAGTAGACGCAAAATATAAACTGTTGTCATCATCTTCTTCAGCCTCTAGAGACGTCATGGTAATTTCGCCTCTAACCCTGAAACGAACCACAAGTATGCTTTTTAAGTTATAGAAATCGGCTCCCTTTGAATGATATTGATCTTTTAGAGTATTATTATAGAGCATCGCGCGCAACACACTAAGTAAGCATTTTAACGGTGACGCCATATTGAAGAAGAAAAATTAATAAATACAACTATGAGTCCTAACCAAAAGGAAGCCGCTACTAATTGAAACCTAAAGAAATTACAGGACAAACTGCAAAGTTTTTATAGCAACCGCTTCTATTAACTAGCTAACTACTTAACACATCTATCTATTGGGTCATTGTCACATTTGCGAAACTTTTCCGTTTTGCAGCCATTTTTTAATTTAATCACCAAAGAATAGGGACCATAAATTGTGGTCATCACGGCTGAAATCCCCCTTTGTGCTGTCACTCATGAGAGTTGCATCAGAAAAATTGATAATATATATCTCTTTTTCTTTAGTATAAAGAACATTCAGGGCTGTAATTTCATTATGACGAATCCCTTGCTTATGAATGAGGCCCAATTGTTTTCTGGCCTTCTGGTAAGTCTCTTCATCCTTTGGCATTTTTGCAGTTTCTATGAATTTTCTTAAAATACATTTACCAACAGCGTACCTAAATACTATTGACACTTTCGCTGTGACCTGTCCAAGGTTAAAGTAACAATTATTAAACTCGGGGTCCTCTTTTAATTTATCAATACACTTCCTCTCCATTTGATAAAGGCTCTCCAAAAGAGGAGTCACTAAAAGTGTGTTTCTTTTGTTACACCAGTACTCATAAGAAGTATTTGGATCAAACACTTTGACTACTATTTGAACATGAGGCTTTAAGTTGAGGAATGGTGTTTGAGATGCTGATGTCCTGAAAACTTGGTAGCCACAGTGACCCGCTTCGATTACTGATCTTTCATAGAGCCCAAGAGAGACCATAGGAAGCGGCATCAATTTCTCAAAGTGCCGTCTCGTAGTAGTTCTTTCGTGCTCACCTTTCCTAGGGGCATAAAACTCTTTCAACCCCCTCATCTTTGAATCCTGGTTCTCATCTTCTAAAGCTGTAACTAGCCAGGCATAAGTTGATTGATAAGAAGTCGGACCTCTTGATTCAGTATGTGTTGTGTAGACCTTGAATGGTACATACAGACACTTCCAAGTTGCCATTTTCTGGTGGATTTTATTATGATCAAGCTCAAGAAATAAGAAACAATTTCCATCAGACAATAAACTATAGGGACAGCCTATGCTAATCATTGATTTCAAAACCTTTTGAATTATAATATCTGATTTTTCTAGATTAACTTCGACTAAAGTGGGATTAAGGGCCTCCTCT